>JANHFX010018862.1:0-61247 GCA_027560015.1 Chloroceryle amazona | reverse complement strand
CCTAATGACTTTATGCCTACTTTAAAGGCGTAGCTGTAGCTATTGTTCTACAAATTTGTCAGTCTGTTGGGCTTTTTCCCCTGAAGCCGCTACGTGCTTCAGGCGGTGGCTCCTACCGGCTTCAAACAACCGTATTAATCTGCCACAGCCTCCCCCGCTGAAGCGCGCGGGGCGGCGAAGGCGCAGCGAGCCCAGCAGGAGCTGCGCGGCCAGACTTTTATGGCCACAAAGGCCAAGTCGCACCTGCTGACGGTTGTGAATAGACTTGCAGACAGCGCCAGGTGTGCCGCTCCACCAGATTGCCCAACTGGGTGTGCCTTGTGTCTATGTATAGAGCCCCGGCCAGGGGGATGCAGCCTGCTCAGCGATTGTCCTAATTTAGCAAAAAACCTATTTGTCCAGCGGGTCGCCCCGCTCGGTCAGCACGTGTATTTCAGGAGCAATTATATCGGTTGCCCTTGGCCTGGCCCTGGCCACGGCGCTGTGGGGAGCCAGGGACCGTGGCTTTTATTGTCGGTGGGGAGGCATGATAACGAGGGAGCGGCCAGAAAGGCAAAGGGCTGCCGGCCAGGGGAGTGCGTGCCAGCAGCGCAGGGAGCATCCCTGCTAGCTCTGGGGAGCCAGGGTGGATGACGGTGACATTACAAAAATTTTGTAAATTCAGACTTCAGTAGAAGCCCGAGTCATAATTTCAGTTTCCTTAGATTATATCCCAAAGCCACATCATTAAGATGTGAGAGATGCTAAGATATGTTTTTCAAGTGTGGACCACTTGGAATCAATAACAGAGAGACACTGATCTCATGGGGATGGTTGGATGAGCTCAGATAAGAGTTTTGCAGGCTGGAGTCAGTATTCATTAGCAGCAAACTGGTACCCTGTTATATTCCAAACTGTCTGCTCTCCGTGGCCATGTGTGTGCTGGCACATCCAAGGCTTACATTGAAGATGCAGTTGTGATTCAGATTCCATTAGAAGCACTGTTTTCCTGCCTGGCCTTGGCCGATGTACATCAAATTTGCTCTAATTATGGTCTTTGAAATGAGCTCTGACAATAGAAGTGGCATCTTGTAAGTGGAATTGCTCTGTTCTGTTCGGGCTTTTTTTTTTATAAACATGAATCATCAACTATTTTGAGAAAGTTCAAGCCCTTTCTCCCACATTTTCAACTCTTCCTAATACCTTATAAATATTCTCACCAAAATTAACAGGGGAAAATGAAAAGGATGAAGATATGTTCATATTTAACATTGCAATGCCAAACAGCAGAAACAACGTAGCTTTATGTACAGCTCTCGCTATTTTGCATTGTGGCTGTTTCTGTGGAAAATCTCCAGACTGTGGAAGGAAATCAAAGTAGCCTCTTAAGAATTTTCTTTCTGTCTGAGAATTGCAGACTGTGGGGACAGCCACAGGGCTGAGGTGTAGCATCCCTTGAGGTGTAAAGTCTCCACAGCCACCACAGTCCCCTGGGATTTTGTAGGTGTCTGCCCAGTAGACTTCTGGGGAGGGATGGAGTGTGAGGTGGGGCGATGCTGCTCAGCTTCTTGCCTGACCTTCTGGATCATGGAGAAGTGCTGAGGGGCTGCCCAGCTCATGCAGCTGCCCTATGGAATCATGGTTAACTGGAAGAGAAATATAAATTACATCAAAAATGGTTAGTCTGAAGCCTATAGCTTCCTTGGCAAGGTTGCCAATGCCAGCCAGGGTAGGGCTGGTGCCGCACAGGTGTCTCTGCACCCTCACGAGGTCCACGGCTTCCCTCCCTGCTCACACATCCATGCTGAATGGGGTCCCCTCTGCCCACACTGTGACTTCTCACTCTCATCCCCCCCCGGGAAACATCTGCTGCTGCTCTGTTGGTGGTAAGTCCTCTGTATCACCCTGCATGGCCCTAGGGCTGAGCTGTGAAGCAGGCAGACCGCAGGCACATAGAACTTGCAAGGCCTCCAACTTGCTGCCCAAGTGATGGGGAACAGCTTTCTCCTGAGCAGTAGCAGCAGTTTGGGCCAGATGCTGGCAAGCCTGGTACTGCCCTTGGTGCTCCCCCAACACAAGCACTCCTGGGGAGGGACTGGACATTAGAGGGACAGCCACAGTGTCTTGGAGGGGGCAAAATACATGTATTTCAAACTGTCCAGCTCAAAGATGCTCAGCCAAGGCATGATCAGCTCGCAGCAGCTGTGTCAGAGAGCAGAGATTTTAGGACTTTCATCCTCCCTATCACTGCATACGGCCATGTGCTCTCCTTGGTGGCCTAGCAGTCCATAGTTCATGATGTGCATGTCACATGGTGGCACAGCAGATCTAGCACTGGCTGACCTGCCTTCTCTGGGGGTGGTCTGATGTGTCCAAAGTGAATGCAGGTGTTGAGCTTGAAGGCACTTCTAGACAGACTCATCACTGAAATGTGTATCTAGTCTGATGAATCACACCTTGAACACTTGTCACCCACAAGCTCTCTTGCTCTATCACAGGGCAAGAGATGTTCCAGTCCCTTAATCATCCTCATAGCCTCGTTGGACTCTCATATTTCCCTGTTCCACTTGAATTGGAGAGCTCAGAACTGGACACAATACTCCAGATGTGGCCCTCTACTCTGCCCTAGTGAGTGTGTTCTCATGAGAGAGAGAGTCCAATGGAGGCTATGAGGGTGATCAAGGGACTGGAACATCTCTCTTATGGGACTGAGAGACCTGGGGCTGTTAAGCATGGAGAAGACTGAGAGGGGATCTTCTTAATGTTTACAAATATCTGAAGGGTGGGTGTCAAGTAGAAGGGGCCAGGCTCTTTTCAGTGGTGCTCTGTGATGGGACAAGGGGTAATGGTTGCAAAATGGAACACAGGAAGATCCACCTCAGTGGTGGAACTTGAGGAAAAACTTCCCTGTGAGGATGATAGAGCCTGGAACAGGCTGCCCAGAGAGGTTCTGGAGTCTCTTTCTTAGAGACTTCTAAAACCCACCTGGATGTGTTTCTTTGTGGCCTGTCCTTGGTGATCCTGCTCTGGCAGAGGGCTTGGACTCAGTGATCTCCAGAGATCCCTTCCAACCCCTGCCATTCTATGATTCTATGATTATATGGGTGGGTCAAAGCCATGCATTCTCACCAAGGTCATTAATGCAATGTGAGTGCACCTTGTGAAGCACCAGTTCCAGGTCCTGGATGCATCAGGGGAGGGAATATCTGACTGGGGGAAATCTCTCAGCAACACGTGACGAGCCTCTTTAGAAATTTAGTTTTGTCCACTTGTACTTCTGGGGCAAGTGATATAAATACCTACACAGTGCTTTGAAAAGTTTCAAACTCTGCTCCCTCTCCATTACACTGATTTATTTTTCCTAATGAATGCATTATATTGCAAAAAAAGGCTTTTCACGTGTAGCCTGATACTAAACAGATGAACAAGCTGCAGTGTAGTAATTTTGATGGAATGAAATAGATATTTAGGAATAAAAGACATTATCTACTATATTTCTTGTAGTAGATTATAAAGGCCTCGGCAGCAATCAGGACACGTTCTACTAGACACCATAAGGACACAGAGCAGTGGAGATCCTGCCCTAAAACACCTTCTAATGTAAATATATCAGACAGACAGAATTTTTTTTTCTTTTCACCATAACTCAGCCTTTGACTCACCACAGACTAGGCAGGGTTCAATGCAAATGTGTCTGAACTTTCACAGAAGGTGTCTGATTCCCACAAAGGCTGCTCTTTTTGCAGTGGCTTTCCAAGGACCTTTCCTTGGAAAGGTCCCCTTCCTGGAAGTGTTCAAGGTCAGGCTGGATGGGACTTTAGCAACCTGGTCTAGTGGAAGGTGTCTCTGCCCATGGCACGGAGGTTAGAACTAGACAGTCTTTAAGATACCTTCCAACCCAGATCTTTCCATGGTTCTATGACCTTTCCTCCCTCTCAGCAGGAGAATCAGCAAGTATCAGTCCTAAAAGTTTTGGGATTTAAAAAAATATTTATTTATACACCTATCTAGGTATGCAGTGATTTAAAATCTGCCACTGGATACCATCAGGCATCTGTACTGCATTTATTCCAGCTGCTACATGAAAGTTTGTGTATTTGCAGTACTCACCTTCTAAACATACATAGTACCTCAGTAATCCTAGAAGTACATATGTTGGCATGTTAATTAACATTAAGTCAGTGAATAACATAAACCATCGCACAAATTGCCAGACTTCATTCTCTCTTATTCATGCTCTTAACAGTTTCACATGACAAATAGTCCACATCTAAATTATGCTGATAGAACAAGTAATACACATTTTAGTTAGAGCACTTTATTAAATCAAACTATGTTGCTCAGTGTGTCTGTGCAGGTTATGCAGGCTTCAATGTAAACTGCACAAATGATGACAAAATCTCTCCATAAAGTACTTCCAATTATTAGATTTCAAGGAGCATTATCAGAGGGGCAAGTCCTATTTGTCCTATTCTTCCCATTTAGGGGATAAGGAAACAGGCCACAGAACACCTCAGAGTCAAATTAAAAGAATTTGGCCTTTCAAGTTCAGCTCTAGAGGACTAAGTTTGATGTAATTAATCAAGTACCCATAAAACAAATAAAGAAGCATGTGTTCCAGTTGAAGCCCCCATCATTCATCCCTCTATCACCATCACTGCTGCTCAGCATTATAGTGGGAACAAACAGAAGCACATAATGTTACAGCTGGTCTATTGTCAAAATGACACATTAGCAGAATGGTTTACAGGCACATTTGCTTATGAAATAAAGGTTTACATGTTCAGAAATGCAAACGTTTTCTCTGCACAGGAGCTACACACCACAGAGAAAGCATCTCCCCCTGAAAGCTGTGCAGAACTTAGGAACGTAGTTAGGAGATCTGTGACTATTAAGGTTTGCTGCCTCCCCCCCGGATATCAGAAACTACAGCGAACACACAGCTGCCAGTATGTACAGACCACAGTGACAGGCTCATAGAGCAGCTGCACTGAGGTCCTGAGCAACTCTTCAAAATAGTGCTTGAGCAGTGCCGTGAAAAAGGAGAACTGGACATATTTACTTAGCCTCTGTGAAAAATCAACATTTGCCTCTGACAAGCAAATCCTGGCCCCAGTGAAGTCAGTAAGTGTTTTGCTAATGATGGAAATTGGGTCAGGATTTTAATTGAGATTTTACTTCCAAATTTACTTCAAGAAAGATTTGCTTTGTGAAAAGCTGAGTTGATTGAGACAGGAAGATTTGCAGTTTTCTGTATCCACAGAGCCCACAGGAAAGCTTTTCTTAAAATCATGGTGCTTTCATTTTATTTTTCGGTAGCTTGGGTGCTATGTTGTTTTGGAACCACATGAAGCTGAAAATGACACCCATCGTCTTTGGGAGTGTCTCATCATACGCAAACTTCATAGAGTCTTCTAAAGGTATTTCTACAACTTCAATCAGCTCCCCTTCTTCAGGCTGGCCACCTCCTTCACTAGTCCTCATCTGGTCTGTTACTTCTGCATAAAATAATGTCTGCCTAGAACCTGTCACACCAACTCCAGACCTGGAAGAAAGCAGAAGAAATCTTGTTTTAGATAAAAAGAAGGTAGCTAGGAGCTAGGAATGGAAACCTGGGTCCTTACTTTGCATCACTAAGCAACATCAAAATGCACATCCTAACTCTCTGCTAATGTAATTTTGAACCCACAAATGCAATTTTGTTAATATAGAAACTGCTTGGAACTTTCATGCAGAAATACCAATACTTTTGAACACAGTTGCACATGAAATGGATCTGTCTTCAAATATAGTCTGTAACTTTGGAAAAAAGTTTGGGAGAAAATAATAAAAAAAAAAATTAGTTTTTGAATTAGTGAATTCAGTTTGACATATGCTGAAGTCAACAGAAGTTTTTTCCAACTGACCTTAGTAAGAGCCGGACTGCACAATGACTCATAGAGATTTACCAACAACAGGATGATGCTCCTCACTCTGTCTGTGTGCTATCATGCTACATTTGCTTGGGTTTATACAAATATTTAGATTTTTTTTCTCTTAAGAAGATTATGTCCATTCACAGCTGGAGCCTTCAACTCATAGACTGTATTGGTACAAGCACATAAAGGCAGCCTGAGAGTCTTTCTCTATCCTTCCTGAACTTTAGCCTTGACCCAAATGGACCACAGTAAGCACACATGTATCTGAAGTAATTCAGTCTCCCCGCTAAATTTGCTACAGTGGATTTAGTCGAGGATATTTTAGATTATGTAGTCTTTCTTCAGCTAGACCTCTTGCTGTGTATTATACTTCTTATTTGTTAATCCTCTATTTCCTTAGGACTATTTCATTTAGGTATTATTAAATAAGGGATAAGTACATAATCCACTCATTTAGTCCTTCCAAGAAAATATTCACATTGTAATCACAACTTCTTCATTTCACATGATTACAAGCGACTTTTCACGTTGAATCTGGATCCAAAGTTCACTGAAACTATGAATGAGCCATTAGGGCAAGCTGAAAAATTAGCTTCCATATAATTATACATTCAGAGGATTCTAAGATTTGTAGCAGTATTATGATCTTAGAATGTATATCCATACTTACTCCAACCATTAGTCAACTAAATCTTCCAGTTAATCCAGCATATATCACACCCCACAGCACCAATTAATCACTTGTCTCTCAATTTTCTAAAAACACTGGCAATTATTTTGTTTGGAGAATTAACAGTGATTACTGACGTTGGTTTCTTACATCAGTATACACTTTTTTAAAAAAAAACACAGAATAGAGAGTGAACCAGGGAATTCTTTTCCTAAAATTAATTCTTATACATTCTGTGACTTTGGACAAGAGGTTCCTCCAGGATCATTCCTGTGTATCTAAGAAAAACTTAATCATCTTCAGCACTTCCAGGAACTTTGAAGGCTGATATGGGATTTTTTTCTCTTTGGGTTCATCACTTTTATGTCATTGTCAGTACTGTTTTTTTGATCCATGTTTTAAACAAAAAAAAAAGTGACCTATTAGGACACGTCAAGAGGCCACACTAAGTTTTCCCTCTCTCTTCCTTCTCCTTCCACAGTGGATCTGATTCAGTATTTACCTTCTCTAAGGATCTCTTTTCCGCAGCCACTGACCTTGTTATTTTTGCACCACTTTGATGAACATCAAAGATAGTCTGCTGATAAAAAGAGCCATCCAGGGATGAGAATCATCCATTATGTGCCACTGGTACCAGATCAAATGTCTTCTCAAGACTCCCTGTGCCACACTCCCTTTTCCCTTCTCTGATGGGAAGCTGCCTGGAAGAGTAAAGCTGTTTGCCAGCCATGCTGCCACTCATCCCACCTCAACTGCAGATCCAACCAGCAGACAGCAGAACACAAATGCAGCCTTTGAAAGCAGCAGGAGTTGCACACTGGGCCCAGCATGCTGGCTTAATCATTCTGATCTCATTATAAAAGTAAGGTAGATTCATTTCTTCATCGAGTTGCTATCGGCAACCAGCTTGCAAAAGTCAGAATGACATTTTTTGTGCTCATGTGCTATCAGTGCCCTTTTTGCCATGAAGATGACGACACACTTTACTAGATTCCCTTTGTGTTAAATTACAACATATTTCTTTTGGTAGTATCAAGCAATAATATATAATGTTAAAAAGCAACAAGGCATTGAAATGCTGATTAAGAGCAAACAGATCTCTCACAATCCATCACGCCTGGCTATTTAAGCTCTAGTCATTCAGTGAACAGTCTCCATCAGCTTAGACACCTTGATGCCTCTCACTGACCACTGACCCGTGTGCAAATCACTCCTCTCAATCGTAGCTCTTTCCATGGGAAGGACCCTCACTGAGTGAACATATTTGTGATGGAGTAGTGCATTGTCTGCTCATTTTTTGTTCCCTCTTTTCCTTCTTTTCTTGTGTGAGAAGGCAGAAAGGATTTTTTTTTTTTAATCAACTACAGCTCTAGATCTGTTTTTTCTCTCTATATATATAGTGATTACTCATTCTACAATTGTTTCGGTAAGAATTGCATTTCTAGTAATTAAATAAACATAGGAAGACTGGGGCTCAGAGATTGTTTTTTGGTAATTGATAATAAGACTAAAAATCATCTGTTAATTTATACTGTAAAATTTTCCAGACAAAGAATGAAGCTTGCTATTCTCTCCAGGTACTGTAAAGAAACACAGGACTATGCACAATATATTTCACATTCTGTCATTTTTTGATGAGTGACAAGTCTGAGATTCATCTGGGGTGCCCCACCTGAAGAATGATCCTAAATTGAGCATACCCATGGCCACTTGACCTTATGTAAAGTTTACATATGAAAGCATAGAGACTTTATTTAAGAAGCCCTTCTATAAGAACCTTCTGGCTTGATTATTTACAGCATAATCTCCTTCTATGCCACCTGTGACCATTTACTTAGAAAAAAGCTGCAGCTGTGGGAATCACAGGAGTTCACTTTCCACATGTCCTTTCTTTACAGTAAAGGAAAACTGCTTTCCAAGGTGCTACACTGTGATTCTGTTTCTTGCCACTGTAGCTCAAATAGAATGGAGTGACTTCAGTATACTGTTATTTCATTGTATTTACTCATATGATACTTCCGTTAAATTGGTGTTTCTATCCCTATGAATTAAATGCATCAAGAGTGGCTACTACACTGACCATAATTAGAAAGATGAAAGCGCTGGGCATAAATGTCCTTCCTTTGTTATGATGCCCAAAGTTACTGGGTATCATATGCATATGCATCATATGCATTTCTTCAGGTGTACTGGCACATAATTTGCCACAAAAACCAACAAAAAATTTGCAACAATACATAATTAAAGGAGGCCATACCCACATGCTCATTCTTTCTTATTTGATTACCTAACTTACCTTTTTCTGCTGCAACTTTGCCATGAGTTATTCATTAAAAACAAATAAATTTGGTGATTAAAGGATGATGAAGGGACTGGAACACCTGCCTTACGAGGAAAGGCAGAGAGACCTGGGGCTTTTTAGTCTAGAAAGAAGACTGCAAAGGGGATATAATTAATGTCTATAAATGCATGAGGTCTGGGCGTCAAGAAGGCAGGGACGACCTCTTTTCACTTGTGCCTTGTGACAGGACAAAGGGCAATGGCTTCAAGCTCAAGCACAGGAAGTTCCACCTCAACATGGGGAAGAACTTCTTTACTGTAAGGGTCACAGAGCCTGGAACAGACTTCTTAGAGAGGTTGTGGAGTCTCCTTCTCTGGAGACTTTCAAGACCTGTCTGGATGCATTTCTGAGTGATCTGCTCTAGTTTTGTCCTGCTCTGGCAGGGGGCTTGGACTCAGTGATCTCTGGACGTCCTTTCTAACCCCTAACATTCTGTGATTCTGTGAAAATCTTCCAAATGAGCTAGAATAAAATCAAACAGTGCTGCTATTAATACTCATGTTATTGTTTTCTACTCTTTCCTCCTCAAACCAGCAAATTTAACATTTCTAAGAGTATTCTCTTAGAATTCTCTTAGATTTTGAGAATCGCTATTTAGAGGATTGACTTTGAAGACTACTTATAAACATATACTTATAAACCAGCATATTTCTTATCTTTTTTTTTTTCTTTCTTTAAATGTTCCAATTCACTCTGCCAGTTGATCACTTTTGCATGGATCCAAGTGGAATGCCCTTTACTAAATAGAATATTCTCCAAATTGCTCACTGCTGCCTTTCACATTTCCAGACTCTTAGATATGAATGTATCTTGCCTGTTCTTAGAAAATGGCCCAACAATCAATGCTTTTGATATTTCATTTGGTTTAGTACCTTTGATTTTTATAGAAATCAAAAGTTAGCAGTTTTGTTGCTTTGAAGCTTTTCTGAGCCTCCATCTGGTTGAAATAATACAGTGTTTTAGCATATACCTTTGGAAAATGTATATAGATGTCAGTGATTCTGGGTACTGGGGCTGGAGAAGGAGGAGAGCAGAGAGGGAGAAGGTGGTTCTGACTGCTAAATAGGCAACAGGCAGCTATTACATTTTCAGTGTGCTTTCAGGTTTATCTGCCACTAGGAACTTCCTATGCTTTTGCACACTTACACATTCTGCGTATGATGTTGAACAAATTTTGATGTGCCTTTAATCACAGCTATGTTCCTTTTACTGGTGCCTTCTTCCTCTATTTCACATCTGCGACATACGCTTTTCCTTGCCCTAGTATTTCACATTACAAATAAAATGCTTTTGCCATGGTCTGAAATGAGTCACCTATTAACAGATTACAGCTATATTCATTAGCTTTGCATCTGTGGAAATCACAGGGGTCAGCACACCCGAACTGCAAGTGATGAGTTTCACCCTGGGAAAAGCACCTTCCTGATAAAGGTGTCTCCCCTTCCCAGTATTAAGAGAGGCTTGGTTTGGGGGAGGGCAAGCAGGGTCTGAACTCACAGCACTCGGGCTTCAGTCTCACTCCAGGCATGTCATGGCTCATACTGACCCAGACCTGCTAAGCCTGGCTTGACCTAGCTGATCATTCCAGATGTATTTTGATGTGTCTGTATGGTGCTTACCACTGTGGGACAAATGCAAATGATCTGTAGAAAACACAGCTCTGTTTTCCTCATCTCTATATCATGAGGGTCAGTTTCCTCTGAGAAGTTTACAGTTGTTTCAATCAACAGCTACATGGCTGACAAATACTCTTAGTCAAATCATTAGAGCTTAAGGTCACAAACCCTGTAACTTCAACAGAGAGATACTTTTAACACCAGAACTCTATTATCACTGAACTTTTAGGGTTGCTTCAGAGACAATTAGAAACCTGCATTACCTTTGACTACAGCAAGTCTAAGAATGTAAGCATGTCAAAGCAAGGATACCATAGTGGTATGGTTTTCATCACAATCCTAACTTCACTGTAAGTTTAACACATCAAAACAAGATTGTAAGCTGGATTCCCATATTTCATTTTAAATAAAACACTCAAGCACTGTGATTAAATCATGCTATGGCTTTCAAAGCCGTGGGCAGCTTGTAGGCAACAGCACAGCAGAGAAGCAGTTTCTGCAGAATGACAGAAAAGTGCTTCCCCTGTCTCCTGCCCAGGGTGGGACTGGCTGGCAGAATGAGGCTGTAGCTCAAGTGTTTTCTACCTACTTCCTTCTCAGACCAGGGAAAATACAAGAGACAGATTGCCACTCCAATCTGGTTTTGAAACACAGCAACAGCTATCACAAAGGCTTTGTGTAGTTCTTCCCTTTCAGTAAATGAGTGAGGAAATCCATAGCACATGAAATAGGGACCACAAAATGGGACTTTTCACTCGTCGTATCAAAGTTCATAGGCATAAAGATACCTCACGTACACACTTTTATCACAAGTGGGAAACAGTGTATTATTGCTACAAAAAAGTCCCAAACAAACAAGTTCAGTAGCTCCTAAATGCCACAAGAGAGATTTGAGTCCACCTTACATGTTTGCTGATGCTCAGGAACAGTGAGTTTGTTCTTCACACCGAGTGTGCGCACACACGTGTGCCTGGAGGCGCAGATGCACATTTGCAAGCAGGGTCAAAATTCAGAGCTTGTACTCAAGATCAACTTTGCCACCTTCTCATGTCTAGGTGCTCATCTACACCAACCAATTATTACATTCATAGGTATTACATTCTTAATTTGAAGGAACAAACATGTAGGAGAAAGTAAACAATATCTTCTATTCTCCTCTGCTGTAATGTGGGGAACAAATAAACTGACTTATCACGATGAAGACTTACTAGGTTAACTCAGATTTCTGAAGGAGTTCAATAAAAGCTAAATTTATCTTAATTTCTTAATATTTAACAAATATAAAATATATAAGCAATCAGCTTTTACCTGTTCCTATCAACACAGAAATATAGGGGTTTTTTTTGTTTTAATCTGACATGGTTATTGTGAAAATTCTTAAGTGTAGTATATCCTTTTATAAGAAGCAAGCAAGCTGGATGCAGAATCTGGGTATACAGTGAATATATAATTCACGTTTACAAATAAATGCAACACAAATCTCTCTTATTTATGCTGAAATCAAGTTCTATTTAGGCATGCAACATGTCGACTGATGAACAGTGACATGAAGCTCCTATTGTCACTTCTTAGGACCTTTGTACAGTTCTGACATTATAAGCAGCAGGTGCAGGAAAAATGCAGGGAAGTAATTAACATAAAATTATATTACATTATGCCATCACCCAACAGGTGTACTAGCAGGTGATCTTTCTAATTATAATGCACTTCAACATGTTCAAGGCTGTTATTCTTTCTACATAATAACCTGTGAATACAAACCATTTTTACCCCATTGCACAGAGGCTAATAGCCATAGCACAGTAATTGGAACATCCAAAATTAATTCTCTGAATGCTCCTCTTTGTTGTATACTTTTGGAAAAAAAATCAAAAGTAGGAAGATTAAAGAAAGTACCTATGTTAATATAGCCAGGCCCTTAAACTTACCCATCTGATTTTTTTTTTGCAGTGGGACTGAGAACCTGCAGCTCCTATTGTATCCAATTCATACTCAAGAGTTTATTGCAACCTCTGGGAGACTATAAGGATGTAACAAAGGGAAAAGAGGTTGACCCTTTGGTTCAACTTTATCCTAATGCTCTGAGGTGTTATTTAAGTCTGAACAATTTAAAAAATATTCCTCAAGAAGATGGTAATTTTCAAGAACAGAACAAAAATACTGTAAGTTTCAATGGCAATAACCTCTAACAGCAGCAACATCAACAACATATTTCCCTGCCCCTGTCTTGTAAGGAAACAAGTCTCAAGGAAGACCACTGGAAGCACTTCAAATTAAGAAACTATCTCACAGCTGAATTTCACATGAGATTCAAACTGAAAACTGCTGGGATACCATGACAGAAAAAGTGCTATATGAGTAAGTTCAAGGCTGTTCACTTACAAAATTTTGCATTTAGGAAAAAAAACCCCACCAGCCTGAAGGGAAGCTCAACGATTTCTTTTAGAGCTTTTAAAAATTAGCAGTTTAATTTGCATCCATTTTCATGAAGCCTCAGTTTACGGTTATACTACCATAGTACTTGCTTCATTTTATCATTGAGCTAAATGGTTCCTTTACACCCACTGTATCTACCATCTATGCCATTTTTGACTGAGGCCATACATACAGTTGACAAGAACTCAACACACCAGTAGGCATTTAAAGTTTCAGGAAGACTCCAAAAGTGTATTAGCTGCTGTCAGAATAGAAAAAAAAAAACAACAAATCTTTTTGTAATTCCAAAACAAGGTTACTTATTGTACGCCAAGAACCAAAGTAGCCATTTGTATAGCCATGACAGAAGAGGAAACTCATCACAGGTTGCAAACAATACAGATATTTTTTTCAGAATGATTCTGGCCTCTATCGACACAGCAAAATGAGCCAGTTGCACCTTTTGGCTGGCATTTTTCTGTAATATGAACAGATATTTCTGATTCTTTAAAGTGTGATTCCTCTGACCTTCTCCAATCAAGTCCCTCTTAATATGTTTGTCTTTCTTGTTACCTGACCCTGATCCAGTCTCCTTCATTTGCCCACACTATGCTGTCCTCCTGCTGCTGAAACGACTTGTTCCAAAGACTTGCTCAGCTACTGTGATTTCCCCAAGTCCTGGCTTCTTTCCTGATTTCTCACTGACTCCACAGCTACTCTGTGGATCCTTCAGGGTAATCAAGTCTGCTACCTGCTTAATTCAGTGACTGACTTCTGTCTGATGAGTACTATGTCACAGGAGCTTTGACAGAGCTTAAGAATAAGATCCAATGGATTATTTGTATGTGCTTTTGAAATATTTGTAGCAGTACTCTAGTTAACTTTTTATGGTTAGCCAAGAAATATGAAAAAATATTTCCCCAAACCACTACTACAGGCCCTGATAATAAATGAGGAAAAAACCCACTATCTTCAGATTACCTCCAATCTTTACTGCTCCTGCTGCTAGAGAACAGAGCAAACTTCTGCTTGAACAGTCTAAGTACTTTCCCCTTTTCATTAAAGAGAATTCACCACAATGAATGGACTTTCCCCCAGTCCATTTAGTTATCAACCCATGCTTTTGTCTTCGCATTATTCCTTCATCTCTTCTTCCTTTTTTTCTACTCAAGTGTTTTCTATTCCACATTTTCCTCTGGTCTAAGTTTTCCCTACACATTGTCCATGCCTTCCCCTTCTTAATCCATTAGTCACAGAACTGTATTGACCTTCCTCGTCAAAACTATTTCTCCCTTTACATTTGATGTGCCTTCTGCTTTCCATGTCCTTCTGCCAGGTCGAGCTGAAGCCCTGCTTTTATTCCAGTCAGGCAATTTCCTTCTCATGACCATGATTCCAGAAAAGGGTGTCATTAGGAATACAAGACAACTCCTTGCTTTTAGACCAAAAGGTGTGTTGACACAGAAACCCTTGTTTGTACAAAAGTCTTTTCACCGCACGCTACTCTTCAGATTTTAACTACAAAAATCTAATAGAGTTAAGTCAATAATTATTGATTATGCTTATCAACTTATAACAAGTCTTGTGGATAGGGGCAGAAACACAAAATAACTTCAGTTTATTAAGGCTTTGAAAGCTGTCTAATGTGACAGTTTCATTAAGAAGTTAGGAGATCACGATATACTTAGATATTGAAGAAACTGTGAAATAGGTGCAAAACTAGTATGAAAATAGTACCCATGGAGTGAATATCACTGTCAGACTAGAAATACAAACTAAATAGGATTCCACTGGGGACTATCCTCCATTTACTAAAATTCAGTATTTGGTTTTAGGACTTGTATATTGAAATACAGACTGCAGATAGCAAAGCTGAGATAGGTTATTTATAAGAAGTTGGAGATGAATATTAGAATTCAGAAATATTCCAAGAGCTATAGGATGCCATTCAGTAAAGGAAAGTTCAAGGCTCTGCATTCAGGCAGCAACAACAAACAGCGCAAATGCAGACAGGAGGTGAATGACAGTGCAGTGATGCTGCAGAAAACAGGTTTGAGAGAGGGGAGACCTGTGGATTGTAAATCAATAACATAATGCCACTGTAGAAAAAAAGGCAAATGTCATACTAGAGCATATAAACAAAAACATCTGTAAGACTAGGGAAAAAATGTTTCCACCCTATCTGACCCTGGTAAAGCCTCCACTAAAATGCTGTGCTCCACTTTGGGCACTATATTTTTAAGAATATGCAGACCAGTTGAAGAGAAGGCAGAGGGCAGCAAAAGGAATGATCAGACATCCAGAAAACATGGGATAAAGCGAAAGCTTGAATCACCCAAGACAGTTTTACACAGGCAAAAATAAAAGAAAGGGGAGATGTTCAAACAAACACGTGGAAGGTGCAGGAGTACTTCATGTCCACTGGGAGCAGGGTAGTAAATCTCAGATGTGAAAAAAAGTAAAATTTAAGCAAGACATAAGGAAAAACTTGTTCATGGTACAGATAGTTAGACACTTCAGAGAGAATGCTGAAGCTCTGCAAGACAATCTATGAAATGATCAGATTTTAGAGACAGCACGGATTGCATTTCTCAGAAGTGATTTAAATGCAGCCAAGCCTGATCTTCGGAAGAGAAGCAGTTCTAGATGAGATCCTCCCCAGTGATGAGTTCCTTCCAATTCTCTTTTCTAAGGCTTCTCTCTGACCTGATGCACTGGATCAAAAAGTAATCTAGAGCAACTATTACATAGATCATTAGGGTAGCAGGTAGTAGTAGAAGTGCATGATGCATTGCAATTATTAATGGCATGCATGTGCATTCATGTAAAACTTTATGTCAATGCTTTATGACAGTCACAGCATGAAACAACAGCATAAAGCATTTGGAAAAGTCTGTTACACTTTGAAAAAGCCCAGAAATTCTTCTACATAATACAGCCATTAGGGAAAAATGTCCTTAGCAGACCACAGGGGAACCACAGAATCACAGAATGGTCATGGTTGGAAAAGACCTCTAAAGATCACTGCATCCAACCATCAACGCAAGAAAATCCAAACAACACAAAACAAAACCAACATCCCCCACAGTTATTTCCTGTATTTGCATCAAATCCTCAAAAATCTTCAAGGATCTTTGGCTGAAGGAAAAAGAACAGGACATTCCTCATTGGAAGACTATAACATCTAGAATAAAATTCTAATACAGAGCATAGGAAGTTCAACAAAAGAAAAAGTAAAATACCAATTTTGAAGCTTCAACCTTTCATATTGATCTAAAAAAATAATAATAAAAAAAAATACTATACAGGGCCTTCTGACTTCAGCAAGGATCTCCATGACCAGAAAGCTGTGCCCACACAGACAAAGCAGGATTGGGGGATTAACATAGAAAGTACCCTTTACATGGGTCTCAACAAATAAAATTCCAATTGTATCATCTCTCCACAAGTCAGTGCAATTAAAAAAACCAAATAATGAAACAACTGAAAGAACAACCACCTGTAAGATACAAAGACATTTATCAACCAAAAATCATATGGTGTTTTTGCCAGATGGAAATCATTAATATTGAGTCAAAAGTCTACACTGAAACTACAAATTTATATATCTACAGAAATTATATCCTACTTATCCTGTTTTGTGTTTGTGTACAAATACATACATAAACACATCTGTATGCTACAGCCTGCAAGTGTCATCCAGCCTGTGAAATTCTATAGACAGCTTTTACGGATCAATCTAGAAGGCACTTTTTCTGTCAGAAGAACAAATCCTTAATCTAGTTTCAAGGAGTTGTAAAAGACTGCTCCTGTGATTCACCCCCTCCCCTCAACAGAAGCACTGCTTGTTAATCCAGCAGGAAATAACATTTGCCAGGATTGACAGCTGTGGATTTGTATTCAATTCCCAAATTAAAAACCAATGACAGGGCCTAGTTCAATGGAGATGTCAAGCATAATAAAGAAAGTAAAAAAACCTTCTGCTTTCTCTATAAAATACAAACAGACATACATTTTGGATAACAATACTAAAAGCTGGGAAGGAGATAGAATGGGATTAAAGCTGTCTGCAAAGTTTCTCCTGAGGGTTTTTTGTTGTTATCCCCTCTAACGACACATATTTTGTATTTTTCCTCATATATTAAATTTTCTTCTTACTCCTAATCTTTGTTGTCAAACATGTTAAAATCTATTTCAATAACTATTTGAAACCCTGCAAAACCAAAAAAAAGCAAAAATTGTAATTGTCAAATCATCAAACTCTTCATATATAGTATTAATTACTGTCTAATTCAAAGAAGACTTAATTACAGCCTAAATATTATTAAGAGATCTCATGGCACAGGTTATTAAGCTTTTGCAAAACTTTGTTAAAGGTAAATCAGTGCCCATCTTGGGCAGCTTCTACTGTTTATCTGAACAATAAGAATCAGAGACAGAATATGCTTGACACAGTAAAGATGAGCTGTTTTCTAGAGCAGTAAGAAACTGCTCTGAAGAGTCCTATGCAACTTTTCCTAGTTGTAACAGTCTTTGGAATAAATCACAGTAGTATCATTCTTAGTGGGAATTTAATCCCATAATTATGAGTTTAAAATTCCTTAGGTCTCTGTAAATTCCCTCTCTTGCTGAAAATTACACCTTTCATACACTTTCAGATGTTCATGTTCCTTCAACCCATTGCTTAAATAAGGGAATAGGGAACATTAATTTACATTCAGGCCATGTCAGAAGTCTCTGAAACAACAAAATGCAAACTGTTTTAACTTTTTACCTGTAAGAAGTGATCCTCCTTAGGTCTGTAACGGCAACACGATAGCCACACTCTTCTAAAATTTCCCCACATGCAATTTCTTCTAAAGAAAGGTCTGGTTTGTCTACAATGCCAGCACAGAGTTCATAGGTCACTCCTACCACAGCAGGTAAGGGATCCTCTAGACGAGAGAAGCTCTCCTTGTCCTGATTCTGTAAGACTTGAGGGTGATGCCTTTCCACTTCACACATGTAAACAGCTTAAAAAAAAATAAAAAAACCAAATGGGGCAGAGGGGGAAGATGTTAATTTTTTCATATCAAGTAGAAGAAAAAAAAGGTACACAAAGTTTTCCTGGAAATTTATAAACACCATAGTAGTACTTGAGAGCAAGAAGTAATTCAGTTGTGTTTACCCATTCAAATTGGAATTTTAGAGAACAAAGGTTCTCCTGCCATTCCTGTAAAATTATTCTTTAACTCTATTTGAGCTTACATGATTTGGAATGAATCCATGCACACCTTATAATAAATAAAAATTAAAAAAAAAAGGAAGCTAGTTCATCCAACAAGTCTAAGTCCCAGAACTGCCATACAGCTTCCATTTTTTGGGCAATGCAGACATCAGGATTTAATTCAAACTATGAAGTTATCTTGCAGGAAAGTTGGGTTGAACATTATGTACCATGTGTACAGTGATGAGTCTTTAAGCCTGCCAACTCAGCTGTTATTGAGAAAGGGTATGCAAAGCATGCATCTTTGTATGAAAAAAACCTGATCATGACACCACACCCCAAGGGAAGGCAAGCACCCATGTCAGCCCACACATGTGCACGTGAGACAGCAGCAGTGGTTTGTTCACAAGTAACGAGCTGTCGCCTTCCTGGTGGGACCCCAATAGGAGGTAGCAATGAGAAAAGTCTCAGCCTTTAGTTTTGCTTTGTGGGACAGGCACCAAGGCAGACAATAACCATGGGATCAGAATATAATTATAGTGATGTGAGTAATGTCAGGGCATGGTTGTGATCAGTGAACTGTTGTGGGTGTCTGACTGACCACTGTCCCTAAGGCCAGGTTTCTGAGAAGCTCCAGCCTCTGGAAGAGATTAATTTCAGGAACAGTCCAGTCTTCTAAGGCAGATTTGACACTTCTGTATGGATGATGTAACAAACATGTATATATATGACATATACGAAAACTTCTGCCTAAGATTGCCTCAAAGAGAGCAACAGCCATATGAGCCATTTTATTTGGCTGGCAAATAAAAGACACTGGATTATCGATAAACAAACAAACACTTTCTCTTTCTAATAGCCAACATAGTGCTTCATGAGAAGTATGCACCATCAGTGTAACAGTGCTGCACAACACTGAAAAGCCTGTCAATCACTGTCAGTAAGAAAGGACAGCATGACACCACCCTAGAAAGTTTCCTATAGTCTGCCATGAACAGTCTTGAAATGGTCTCTTAGCAACAGTCAGTGGAATATCTTGTGTTTTCTTTTAATTAACATGCAGAGAATATGCATTTCATTTTTAACTTCCAGAAAGTAAATATTGCTTAGAATTAAAATAACTGATATAAAAATTCAGAAATTAAAATCAGTATATTATCTAAATTCATAATAACTGGTAAAGTGAAGCAGTCCACATATTGATGAAAAAGTGTACAGTCCCGAATTTCCCTCATTTTAAATTCCCAAGCATACAATGCACAACAACACATTTAAAAAACCCAAAGGAAAGACCAAAAAAAAAAAAAAAAAAGTACTGTGATTCTGCACAGAAGCTGCCTAATAAATACTAGAACTTCAAATTAGAGCAATTTATTGCATGATCCTTGTAAAGCTGTTTGTAATTTCATCCAAGAGAGGACAATGAGTAGCCCAAAAGCAGAATGTAAGGTTACCCTGATCATTCGTTTCATCTATAATGGAAATTTCCCTGGTTAGAAATTCTCACCAATGGAGAAGGGTGGGCTATCATACAAAGAAACAGAATCTAGAACAAAGATTTTATCACCACAGATGCACCAACTTTCAACTACTAAAGCCTTAAAAGCTTGCTTCACTAGAGAGCAAAAGTAAATCTGAAAAAAAAGGATTACCTGGGCGGAACTGCTTCACCACAACAAAGCACTGCCGTGAAGTATTAAAGATCAGGATTGAGACACTGAGGAAGAAGATAAAAAACAAAAGATAAATCCTTTATGAAGGATTAATGCAGAACTATTACATCTTGTGAATTTAATTTTAACTACATAAATACATAGAAGATTTCTTACTAGAGCCACAATGCAATAAGATCCTTGTCCAAAATGCATCAAGAGGGATAGACAATAGGTTGTGTTGCCAAAGCCATGAGAATTTACCCCAAATTAAGTCACTTTTGACTCCTGCCATGCAGACAAAGTAAGTCACCAATCCATTCCTTCTCCCTAACAAAAGAAACCCAAAGAAAAACAACAAAGGTCCAACTCAAGGAACCTTGTTACTAGATAGTCCTAACAAGAAAAAAATCCTTAAAAATAAAAAACTTTCTTCCCTTATATCAGTCCCAGATTAGGACAGTCTAACTCTTAGGCACAGTCTAGTCTCATTCAGAGCCAGAGACTTCTGGATAAGCACAGAGCATCTCCAACCTGTAGTCACTTGAGTTTGGGCCTTAGAACAGACACCAAGTCCAATTTTGTACAAATTTAAACTAGAAGCAATTTTAATTGCTACCACATTCAATGGTTTAAAGAGCACATTTTAATCTTCCCCTTGTCCTCTTTTGTTGTTAGAAATACATGTCAGAGGGAAGCCAGACAGGCTGAGTATTTGGAGATGCTCTCAAACTGAACTGAGAACTGAACTTCTCTCCTTACTTACTCTCAGATTTTACTAGTTAAAAAAAATACAGACAGAAGTCTCCCTCCTTAGTTGGCAGCCCATTACAACATGCAAAAACAAGTGTATATTTTGCTCCTTACCATAGCAGCATTCTCTCATTTGTTATGCCTCACTGTATGCAACTAGAAAGTTAATTCAGCATTCTATGAACACTACAATAGATTAGACTAACAATGGCATATTTGCAGAGTTGAGGCAAACTTTCAACTTGCCCTATAAAAAGCTGTATATTTATTTGCACTATTTGATTTAATAATGAAGTCTTAAGCTGCCAGAGATACTGCTATTTGATTTTTATTAAAAATAATGTTAATGTTTATTATAATAACATATAAAAACCAAATCAGAAGCGAGAAGTCCAGATGTTAACATTTTTATTCATGGTTGCTATTCTCAAAGACCCATACTGCATATAGATGGCTTCCTGTCCCAGGAGACATCATTTGCAGGCAATTTTAAAGCAAAGGTTTTAAGTTTCAGAGAGCTGGAGGAGAACACTCACTCTGTTTACAGGCACCATGGTTTACAGAGTCACAGAATGGTAGGGGGTGGAAAGGATCTCCAGAGATCATCCAGTCCAACCCCCCTGACAAAGCAGGATCACCCAGGGCAGGCTGCACAGAAACACATCCAGGTGAGTTTTGACTCTGGAGGAGACTCCACAACCTCTCTGGGCAGCCTGTTCCAGGCTCTGTCACCCTCACAGTAAAGTAGTTTTTACTCATGTTGAGGTGGAATTTCCTTCTCACCATTGCCCCTTGTGCACCACTGGGCACCAATGAAAAGAGCCTAGCCCCACCCTCTTGGCAAACTGTCCCTTATTTATAAGCATTGATAAGATCCCCTCTCAGTCTCCACTCCTCCAGGCTAAACAGCCCCAGGTCTCGTAAGAGAGATGTTCCAGTTCCCTAATCATATTTGTAGCCCTCCACTGGAGTCTTTCCAGTAGTTCTCTCCAGGTTCTTTCTAACTTAGCACTAGAGTATCTGGGAGTTATGGGATAAGTTGCTAGAAGAAATGAAGGTAAACTACAGCCTACAATGATTTAAGTTTACTTACATATTAGTCTTTGATATTTTTTTCCCTTTTCATGGCAATCCTCACCCTCGAGCAGTACTGGCTGAGGGTAGATGTAGCACTGAATAAGAGGAAAAGGAATTATTGCTACTGAACCTTTGGTTTATGTCCATGGGTCTAAGGATGTGCACTGCCTGAAATTGAAGACAGCAGCAGTCTAAAGCTGAGGCTAAAGAGAAAAGTAGAGACTTCCTGAAGCATACAGTTGCCTTTTACCTTTCTTTACATCCACCACCCCAGGCTAAATCTTTCACTCGGCTTGTGTTCTTCAGCATATCTCATTAAATAACTCATACCGACTAATTAAAAGTGGCTCATCTATTAGACATTATTTTGTTTCTAAGAGTCAATCACTTGAGATTTTTATGGAACAGATGGGAAAATTAAAAACAATCTGTCAGAATTAAGGAACAAGATCAAATTAAGCTGGAAAGGAGTAGCAGCAAGTTATTACGATTGTCTGCTTCTCACACCATCTTGAGATAAGAGGGTACAGAAATGACACAACTCTGTAGAACTTTGTATTTAATTACTTCTAATTTTCTGAGTGACTGACAATTTTGAACATAAATTTACATTTTTAAACAAACCACAACACACAAGTTCTATTTCTTGTCAGAACTGAAGAGTCATGAAGGAGGAAGTTCAAATGATACCTTTTTAGGAGGAGTGTGACATTATAAATGTCTTTTGGTGTTTCTTGTTCCACAAGAAACAGTATAATGTGTTGTATTTCCACAGGTCACTAGGTCTGTAGCTTCTGAAAACCCATTTGAAGCTGCATTCAGGACAGTGAGTATTGTGGAAAGTTTGGGTAAGACTGTTCCGTTGATCTAAGCAGAGGATCCCCTGAGCCACTGCTCTCAGTGGGTTCCTTATTGCTGTGGTGATCCAAATATGTGGGTTCAGGTGTTTGATCTGGTCTACAAGGAAAGTATTTACCTTCTTAAGTTTTAAATCATCATACAAAGAGTTTGCTAAAAAGTATTTTGAGAATACTGCTTTTACAGATAATAGACCAAAAATGACTGCTACAAAACCTGAGTTGCAAATATTATCAGAGGAGCACAAGACCACTTTTTTGTTATTTTTTATGAAGGAAAAGAATCAGACTCAGATATGAAAGGATCATGATGGATACACAGCTTGCCTCCAAACCTTAGAAACAAGCTGTAACATGTCTGCACAAATGAAGCACTGTCTCAGCTTATACCTGCCAACCTTTTCATTTGGGTGGCAGGTTATTACTTTTTACCATATTCCCCCATTATACATCTTTGATGGCTATTCCTCCAGAAGCTGACACCCAGGGAAATTACTGGTGTAAAACAGAGAGGCCATTAATGCAAACGCAATGCCACAGAGCCACAGACCAGCACCTGGGGCTCGAGAAGCACACAGCACACCTAACACACCTGTCGCACGCAGGTATCACGCTCAGTACCTGCCACTGCCAGTGGGCTCCCCACTTCCACAGGCAAGAAGTGGCTGAGAAGAAAACTCTTCAAAATGTGCTCTATGTGTCATTCCAGAGCTATAATTTGCATCTCTAAGACACATATCACCTTGGATAAATGAAGGAGTCTTGGCTCCTCCTCACTGCATCTGTTGCTGTCTGCTTTAGGGACTATGAGTGAAAAGAAAGAGATGGCAGAGGTTTGTACAGGGTCTTTCAGAGCTGGTGAAGACCACAGCCTCCAGCCCAACCCCTCCACAGCTTCCCCCTGCAGTAGCCCCTGCTCACCTTATACTTAACAAATCACTACTCTAATTACAGAGGACTTCTTCCCAAAGAAGGCATGCATGTGAACAGGTTACTGCACAATAATGTAGGATTCTGTTCTTTCTATAAATATAGGAACAATTAGGGTAGCCTTGAAATATTTTTGAGAGATATGTACCTAAAATGTCAGCAAGACGTAGCTACAAAGACCAGCTAGCCTGTACTTGAGCTGTTATTGTACTCAAGTTTGCAGTTAAAGTGTGCCTGGTCCTGGTAACTAACACAATGTTTTCTTAAAGGGATTCCAACTATTCAGTCAAGGATCTCACGTAGCATTTAACCATTTAAAGTTCAAATAAAACCCTGAGGAAATAGGTAAGTATTAGGATAGTCTGATGGATATTTGGCTTCTCTAAAATGTCTAAGTCAATGCTCAGAAATGACATACAAAGGACCCATAGACAGGAGTTTAGATCTTAATTTCTCCTCTGTATTTAAGACTCTTATTGGAAGATATCCACCTGAATGCCACCTTTACAGTTGAAAACATCTCTTGATGAGTTTAGAAAATTACTCTGGTTTGCTCCATTGTACTAGACAACAACCTCTAATTTTTTTCCTTCCCTAACAAAGTCCAGCTCTGTTTTTATTGAATATAGAATGTATTGATGTTTGATTGAATGTATTGAAACCCAGCAACTGAGGCTTTATGACATTGCAGCAGAGCAGACGTTTCTATAGCAATACTACTACAACTTCACACACTCAAACCTGAGAAAGGAAGGTGGTGTTTTGAGGAGCAATGTAAAACACACAGTGTTTGACCACAGCAGTTACGAGGTAGGGGACAGATGAAAAGTGACATCCCGTTAAAATGTGCACACACATATGGAGGGACAGAAAGTTAATTCTTTTAAAAGACATCTGAGCAATTAAGATCAGCAAATGAGCTTTGCCAAAGCTACAAGAACATGTACTTCTGGAGCTCCAATACATGAATGAAGGTTTTGGGGTGTGAGGGTTAAGGGTTTTGACAGGGGTTTGTGTTTGAGTTTTTCCTTGCTTTTTTTTTTTTTTTTTTTTGTCTGAAGGTTCTTTGGCTTTTTGTTTCTTTTTTTTCTTGTTTGGGGGTAGAAATGTAATTTCACCTTCTAGCCATTGGTTTGGTAATCTTCTATCTTGATTTGGAAGTTGTTGACCTGGGCTACAATTAATCCACTAATAATGCTAACACTTATAAAATGCTTTTCATGAGACAAACTATTAAAATCCTTTAAGAAATAAAGACTGATTCAGCCTTTCATAAAACTTTGATGTGACCTTAAAGCACATTTTACAAATGTGAATTTGCAAAACTAAAAAATAATAATAATAAAAAAATCACAGTATAGCAATAGCAAAGAAAAGGACAAGATGCTCTTGTGTTTCTATGAGAGAAATAAGACTCTTAAGGCTGAAGATGAGGATTTTTAATTATGACCTTGTACAGTGTGCTAAGTAATTGATGAGGTAATATGGTCAAAGAAACTGACCTTTCTTTAATTGCTGCAAGACAACTCAGGATCTCCTTGTGTCTAGCATGGGTATGTGTTTGTCACACACAAATTGTGATCAGAATTGAATAATGCAAGATAAAGCACCTCAAAAAAGACTGACCTTAACATTGAAATCCAGGGCTTCCCAGCTATTGACCTCAGCCACTGACACGTACTTTTAAAGGCTAAAAGTTATGTCAAAAATAGTTTAAAGTCTGTAATATTGTTTGTGCTGCTTACATACAATAACCTCAGCTCCACAGTGAAGATTTTAGGAAGTAATGTTATTTGATTTTAAAAACCCACAACAAATAAACCAAAATAAAACATCAAAAACCCTGCAACAGTCTCAGAGCCTGTGGTAATTCAGGTACCATTCTCAAAGACAACAATGAAAAAAGAATGGCAGATTCCAAAAAAGAAATGCAAAGAAGGGTATTGAGGAATAAAAGCAGGTAATTGATTTCATCAGTCCACTTGATTCCCAACATATATTTATTATTAAAAATCCCTTTGATACAATCAGAAGAAAATCATCAAATGTAGTGCGGAACCACAGAAGTATTTAGAGATGTGTTGACAAATTCTATGTTCATATTGTTTTCTATGTCAAGACTATAATTCCATATAGTCTTTTAAAAATATTATGTTTGAGAAGCAACCTAGATCAGGATTGAAGCATGTTGATGAGCAAGTGTCCTTTTCTTGTTCCAATCACAAATGACTGTGCTTTCAAGTTTAAAGTGATAATCAACAAACACACACCCCTAAACTTGAGAGCTAGCAATCAAATGTATTTCTTTGAGAAGACTAATCCTTCAGGAGGGCCTGCTTCATCTTACATTATTTCAAAATTGTTTTGGTGACAATGAGAAAGAATTGCATGTAGCCTCTGTGTCACTACTGTATTTAAATTATCCATCTATTTCACAGTTGGGCACATCCCTGGAAACTTCTAATATGGTATCTGAAGTGCTCGTCTTCCTTCTATCAGAGCAGCACCCAGTATCTTAAGCCAGAGAAAACAGTCCCTTCATTTTCAGAACAGACATGTAATAAAGCTGTACCTCTTGATTATTCTCCAGTGCAATTCTTTTAGTTTCCCAGAGCTTTAACTATAATGCAGATAGTCCCGAGATTAAATGTGTATGCTTGCACAATCTTTACTTGTTCATTTAAGTCTTCCCTCAAAGCATTTTACATTTTTCAAAGGCCAACACCAATCCAATTGGCTGCTTAAAATGCAGCCTATTACAAAAGCAAAGCTATAAGCTCCTGACAAAAACATTCAGCCTTTCATACTAATCACAGATAAAGTGGATTTGGCAAAAGATAATTAGAGACGTCTAGAAGACTTCTGTATTATAATGAAATTTGCACGCTTTTTCCAATGCAACTTAAATATTTAATACTAAGTAAAACCAGAATAAAGTGGTGAGACATGTATGCTTAAGAAAATAAACATTACTTTGGAAAAAATCAAAAGGAAGATTAGTTTCAGTAAAATGAACTGCAGCAGGAAGTTGTTCATGACACCAGAAAGCAGGAAGCATATGTCTGGTTAGTCAGCCCAGTGGCAGAATGAATTAAGAAGCGCTAACAAATCCATATACATGCACTTTTAAAACATAATCTCTACTTGTCATGTAAGAATTTGTACCCAACCAGAGAATGGTGATGCAGGCCAACTCCTCTGGAATAAACAATCCTCCCAACACCCTGTTTTCATATAACAAAGGAAAAATAGAGAGTAAATTCAACTGCAAAATAAATGAGACATCAAAGCACATTGCTCTCAATAACATTCTTTAAGTGTCGTATCTTGGCCCGTATCCCAGGATACCCTTGGAAATGACACATTGCATCTCAATGGGATTCTTTCAACAAAATATTTTAGTAAATAAATTCAGGTTTTATGCTAACTTATTTGATTAAATAAAGCTTTGTGGGCATTATGTGCAACAGATGTTAGTGCCTGATGAGCTTTTGTTCTGATTATTAATTATTTGTGAAACTGCCATTTATAAATGCTATCACATAATAAAACCAATAAGTAATACATCCAAAAAGCATGAAATGGCAGAAAAAGGTTTAAAACAACTATCAGGTTTCAAGGACAGCTCACAAAATCAAAAGCTCGAGTGTTCTGCCCTGGCTAAAGTGACGAACCAGCAACTTTGTTTCTTACCAACAAAACCCAAATTTGAAGTGAAGAACACAGTCTTTTGCCAGGTATAAACGTATAGTCTCACTACCATTAGTGAGAAATATAGACTGAGAAACTGGAGGTTGTTCACATTTCACCTAATTTTCCCATTTCTACAAGAACGGTTTCAGTAGTTTCCTCTTTTCCAAGAGATGTTTTCAGATAAAATTATAAAAATACAGGCACTTCGATTATAGAATATTTCCTAGCTTTTGTAAGATTATTTTTGCCAATCCCAAATGCAGCCTGTGATCATGCTAATGTCTCTAGACCATGTAAAAACTTTTGATCCTCTTCAAGCAGGACAGGTTTCTTTCAAAACCAGCTCAAAGCAGAAGGAAGACTGTTCTTGATTTCAGCCACTGTTAGGGAATAAACACATCTATTTATTTTGTGTATTATTGAAAATACTAAAAAAAGAATAATTTCTAAAGTTGTATAAAGATGCCTCTAAGAGGGATACTAGAAACCCTTATTTAGAAATCTATACCTAAATATCAAAAATTCCTGTGTACCTTCTTATTTTTAAGATTTTTTATGGATTCCATTCTCAAATTTAGGCAAACATGTGACTTACCAATGAAGCAATGCAATTCAATAAAGATTTTATTATCCTTTTACCCTGTTTCAGTGATAGAGCAGAGAAGAGTTTATATGCTCTATGGTGCTTTCATATCACATACTTAAGAAGACAAAATGAGAATCTGAAAATTTAACTTCTGATTTTGTGTTTTTCTCCAATAAATTTACAGCATCAAAACCATTTATTTTTGCCTTGTTGATATGATTTTATTTTGATTGGATCCTAAGGTAACAACATAATAAGACATTTTAAAAGAAAGTAAATATGCCTGCAAAATTCCTGGCACATAAGTGGAGAATCTGTCAAGTCTCCACTTAAAAAAATCCCAAAAATGGTAAACAAAAAACCGCAAGCATTAAGTGCATTTTATTTGCAAATATCATATGCAAACAAATCATGTAATTGCTTGGGATGAAGTAAACTAATACTACATTTTTTCTTTATAATAGCAGGAAAAATATCATTATTCTGATAGAATCCTCGATAGACAGATATCAAGTCTAGACCTGAGTGTTTTCACTGACAGTGATTAAAAAACATGTCTTCCTAGACTGTCTTACCATCTATTGCTAAAAACAGTTTCTTAATGCTTAATTTAAAAAATACTTTCCGCATGGGACACCATTTTTTATTCTGTCATTGATTACTGATTAAATTAAATTATTCCAGCCTGCTTTATGATATTCCTTTATATTTTCGTGATAAGTAGTAATTTTTCTCTTCACTTGTGTTATCCTTTGCACGAACATGCCCAGCCATCATTACCTTCTCTCAGCTATTATTTCCCTAAACTTTTCATCATTTTTGTTTCTTGTTGAACTACATCCAGTTTATTTTAAACAGTGCATTATCTTCTGCACTATCTTTGAAGATGATCAAGAAAATTCCGCACCACTGACACCCTGAAGGAGACATTACAAAGACAGGCAACGATCACAGCACAACACCACATCATTGCACATAAAAGGCACATGCCACCCAAGAAAGATTTCTTTTTTTTTTTTTTTTACCTATAAAAGTGTTTAAAAGCTTTATTTTACCCACTTTAAAGCTACTGTCATAATTCTTGCACAAAGGAAGCATCTGAGTTAAATTTCATGGTGTCTTATAATACACTAGGACATAAACCAGAAAAATACATACACGATTAAGTTTCCATAAAGCCCAAATGATGTGGCATATGAAACAGGAGAAGGAATTTAATCCACTCCTATAATGTGGTCAGGGCACATGACTTCCACCCTGTTTCCATAGCTGCCTGCTACAGCCACCAAGCCAGAATAGCAACCCTGGCTCCCCTAGGCCACTCGTGTGGCTCTGGTGACCCATCATCTGGCCAGCTCTTGTGGGCATTGCCCAGGATACAGCAGGCTCCTGGGGCAGCACTTCAGCAGCACCATTCCCCCCTGCTCCCGTGCTGCTACGCTCCCCAGCTTCAGTGGTGTGCAGGAGCCAGCACTCGGCCAGGCAACTTCAGGGCACAGAGTGACTGGTTGAGTATTTTCCTCTTCTTGTTCTGAGTTATGTTCATTTTTATCTTGACTAGAGAACCTCTGTTTACTCCCAGCACTGGTCCCTGAACAATGCAGGTGCAGACTGACTTGGTTTCCTTCACCCTACAAACTCCCTCCTGCTGGAAAACAACACTTTTTAACTGTCTTTGTAATAGATAAAATATAGAGCCTCTTTTCTGAGCAAACAGTTATACCACATTAGGAATGAATTTGGTTTAAATGTGAAATAAATTAATCTACTTACTTAAAAGAAATTAGTCTTATAAGTCAGGGATATTATTTCCTTTTTTTTTAGAGAGATAAGAAAACACAGTTTTATCCATTAAGAATTTTTAAATCAGGAACTATTATTAAGCTACCATGAAATGTTTTTGTAGGTATAAACACAGCATAAAAAGGGCACAATGCACATGCAGGGTTCTAAGATTTCTACTCCAACTGCCTTTTCCTTTTCACATAGTATTTTCAGACTTGAAAGGAATTCACATAACGACCTTGCATTCAATTCAGTCTCCTCAGATCTGTTGTCTTTTCAATGTAGTGTACTTCACAGTATATCTTTCATATTTTTAAATAAAGAAGTAGCCATAATTTGGGTTTACATGTATTCACAATGCAAGTGGAAAGCTGTCCTTTTACTTGTCAACTAGCAAAAGGTGTGGTTATGTTACTGTTGTTGAACGTTATTACTCAAAGCACAAAAGTCAGTACATGACTGTACACTGACCTTCATCTGTTCCCAAATTATGTCTTTTAAAAGCCTTGAATCTTTTAAGGGGAGCTGCTGAAACCTGAAACGAACTTGGTCTATTGCTTTATGATGAAGATGAATGGAAAACTTAAGTATTACATTTCAGGCTCTTACTGTACTAAATATAGCAAAATTAGGATGAGGGAGAATATAATTGGAACATGAGTGGTGTTAAGAGAAAAATTTTTTTCTTACAGGCATCGATGATTACTTTGTAATATTTGGCACATTTTTACTCTACCAGAAAATCACCATTTGTAGAAAGAAAATGTTCTTCTGATCAAGTTTTTATTTTTAAAAGCAATGACTTAAAAAAATTAACAACTCTTCCCCAGCAAATCACACCACCACAAATTACTAACTAGTTCCGATAGCCCCAAGTCTTTGCAGTAGCTTGAAACACACCTTGCATTTAAATTTTCATTGCTTGCACTCCACTTAATTTTCATAATGATGTGTTTAATAATGTGAGTATAACAGAAAAAGTAAGCTTAATTGGAAAAGCAAGCAGTGCATAAAATAACTGCAGAAAGCATCTTTTCCTGTGTGTCACTGCCTAAGACAACAAGCCAAAATGCAACTTTTATGAGCACCAGTTCAATAAACTTGTTCAATAATTACAACTGAAAAGAGCCTATCAGGGATTTTTATTTTACTTCATCCATTTTTAGTCATCTTCACTGTTGTTTCTAATGATGTAATACAATCTTGCAGTGAGTTCTGATAACGTTCATCTGAATGTTTCAAAGAAAGATTAACTGAAATGCAACACTGCAGGACAGGAAAGATAGTAAATGTAGTAAACTTTCCAATAGGAAAATGGCTTATAAATTGACAGGTTTCTCAACAAGTTTACAAATTTCTGACAGTTGTCAGATGGGAACTGTAACATTCATTAAGTATTTCATCTGCTTATAAAATCATAGAAACCTTTAGGTTGCAAGATATTTTTGGATATCATTTGAACCAATCTCATGCTCAAAATTAGGCTAATTTTTATGTTAGGTCTGATTTCTCAGAGCCTTGTCCAGTCAAGGTTTGAATTTCTCCAAGGATGGAGGTTCCTCAGCCTCTCTGATTAAAGTGTTCCAGGAATTAAGTACTCTTCATGTGTATGTCTTTGTGTCCTTGGTCTTCCTTCTGTTACAACTGCAAGTTAATTATGGTAGGAAATGTTGCTTCTGCTGCCTGTACTGACACTCTGTTGACTTTAGACAGCACAAGTTTTGATGGTTTGCCTTGGTAACAGCTTTTTTTTTTTTTTGTCTTTAAGTGGTATGGAGGGATTGAGAGTAAGCAATTATTTATTCAACATAAATTACAAACTATGTAAAGCAGAGGTGACTCCAGGACTGATACTCAGTTCTGAATGGTCTTGATCTTAAGAAAGCTCAGGAGCCACACATAGTGTAGACTGAGGCCCAGATATGCAATAACTGAGAAAGAAAAGAAAAATAAAAGTAATATCTAATAAAAATTCTGTTATTTAAGCTTGTGCTGGTGTTAATTGAGTTTGCATGTGGTTAAATGATCTTGTCCTACTGCAATATATAATGAGATTTTAAAAGGTGACTCACACTTGGGGCAAATTAAATGACTACTGCTGCAGTCCCCATGTTTTTATCTTTCTAAAATTTAATCAGCTATTCATCTGAACAGTTGGAAAGGATAAATTTATACAAAAATAACTTCACCTCTCTTGCTAAATATTTTCCCGTATCAAGTCTCTATTCTCATACAAATCCATTGAATATTGGCTTATCTTGACCTTATCTGAAATGAGAAAGAACACTGGGGTTCCAAAGGAACCCCGCACACAAGCTCTCAGTTCCCTGTCATACAGCAAGGAAGTCAGTCTTAAGCATGTTTGCTTGTGCTGCTGAAAGATGAAAGATAAAGACAGGAATTAGGCCCAGTGTCTGGATTTATATGATTAGCACAGTTTGGGATTCTTATTCAGCATCATTACATTCATTCCACATATCAATTCTATGTAAATATGTAATATATACATATGTGTACTTCACAGATCTGGCATTCCAACGTGTATGTTCCATTTAGGTAAACTTGGAGCATTTAAAAATGTTAGAGTGTTTTCAGAAGTAAAGTAAGCTTTGAATAATTCTGAAGAAGTGTAATGGAAAACAGATCTTAATTATGGAAAACACCTACAATCTTCCCAAAGAAGACACAATGCACTAGGAAATCTGGATCAACAGGACATGTGTCCTGGAAACCTCTCCTCTTCTTCAAGATTTTATCCTTCATTAAGAGTAATGAACCTCTTAAGGACCTCTATGAAGTCCTCTATCATCTTCACCAATTAGATGACGTGACTTTTTCATCTAAGTAGCATCACAGCTATCCCATTAAAATACACTAAAATGTAGGGGGCTTTAATGCATTATAAGGAATTTGAACCTAATTTATCTGATAATAAGTGGCTTCATATTCATGAACAGAATTTATGTAAAACCATGGATTTCCTATACAGAAGGTTCTCACTATTACCTTTAGTGTCAGAAATGGCATTGAATTGACTTGCAAAGAGCATTAGACATTCTACAGCTCAGCTCCACAGTAGTCACTAGTAAGTTAGGATGGCAGCTGTTGTACATCTGAAGCTAACAAATGGTATGTGACCAGAGATGACTGGCATGACATGTGGCCATAGCCTTTTTATACAGTTATGTTCTCAACTATTTTAAAAATGTCCACAAAAGTCCTTCAGAAATACTGTTCCCAAGAAGTTCAAGGAAAATTGATCCTTTAATATTTTCCCCATTCAGTTAGTTGCATATATTCACACATTATCGCAGAGCGATAAACTGAGGTTTAAACAAAAATAGTAATACAAATTATTCATCTGGAAGTCATGTTCTCAGTACTGTGACTTGAGGCTGGATTCACTTGCTTGAAAGTGCTGGGCATATATTAAATTTCCAGCAATCAATTACCATTTCAGCCTTTGTATCTCCGATCATAAATTCAGGCACATGCCCATATGGATAGACAAAGTGCAAAGACAGAACTGTCTTCTAGGCAAATTCCAAAAGCAAGTGTGAAGTTCAGTATCAAAATATCACTCCCTTCTCTGTCCTCATTCTCAAGTAGTACAGACATTTTTAATCTACCTAATGTTTTCCCAGTCTTCCTGGAACTTTTACCTTCATAATCTTTATATTAAAAGGTTTGCCATCGCTTTATGTCCATCTCAGGTACCTACACACAAAAAGACTCACTGTAAGGATTTAGAGGGTTCCAACAGAGAAGAATTTCCAAAAATTACATTGATTTTACCTATTTATTTCATGCAGAAGAATACATGTCTCAACATGGTTCTGGTTATAAGTCACAATTTCTTTTGTCATTAGTGTTTTCCTACATTTTTTACATTTAATAGATTTACAACAGCTTTTTCTAGGAAAAAGTTGTTACCTTTGCTTTTCATTTTTACCTTCTACTATCTGAATTTTCAGTGACTAGATTAAATATTTATACTTAAAAACCCCATATGAATATTTTAGTATTTAATAATTCCTGAGAGTGGGTCTGTTTCATATATACCCTATTTGTTATAATTTTGCATGAACCGATCTTTGAAGTCAGGAGTTAACTGTTTTTCTTCCTTGATAGGAGAAATACAATTGGAAAGACAGAACAAAGTTGCTGGCCATGTATTTCTTCCTCTGTGGTTAGGAGAGGGTTTTGGTCTACAGAATGGAGGGCCTGAAAGGTTTCAGGCATTTGTAAAGTTACTCGAACTAGGCTTTGCCTGAAACATCCTTATATAGAAATGACAGAGAAGGTGAAAAAGAGAATGATAAAAAAAAAAAAGCATAATACGAGGAATTACTCAAGCATAAAAGTGAGTCTTTACCTTATTCCAAGTAATTGCCAGTGAAAAAGTCAAACAGTATGACCCTAACTTCAGATTGCTTTTTAACAGTCTTTATATTAGGGCCTGAGATTGTATATTCACAGGTGAGAGAGTCTGGTCACATACTTAGGACTAGAGCATTTAATTGCACACATAATGATAGGGACAGAGTCTTTCTTTTGGGTGACATATTCACACTCCAAAAAGAAAATTTCATCCCATCAAAACTTTCAGTTCCATCTTCTATGTAACCATTAAAATGTACAATGCATCATGTGCCACAACTCTAATTTCTGAAAAGGCAAGCACCAACAAAACTTACTGAAAACATAACAAAACATTAGGAGACTAAAAAATTTTGTCTAATTCAGTCTAAAATAGTAGAGAACTATCTTCAGGTATTACACAATAAGTGAGAATTGAAGAGGAAATTGTAGGAAACAGAAGTGGCTCCACATCAGCAATATCTGAGCAAAGGAAGAAAATACGTTATGAAATGCAACGTGAAGACAAAAGGAATTAACATGATTCCATCTGTTACCTGTCATGTGTCCTCATAAAATCCCAGAACTTCTTAGTGCCATTCTGGAGGAAAAAAAAAGAAATAAATCCATCAGTAAAATTAATTCCAAGTGAAAAATTACTATAATGAAATTTAACAGGAATTTATCTGAAAACTGGTATAGCTGGTTTTATTTGAGACTATTATTCTGGATTTTGACAGTAAATAGTAGAGATGTTGAGAACTGTCTTAGGACAGTTCAAACGCTTAGATCCACAATATCATGCTGACAGCTTACTTAAAACTATGGTAATCTTTGGGCCCAATTTGGGCCACAACATCAACTTCAGATGCACAATCTAATCATTCAGGTACTAGGAAGCTGTAAGCAGCTAAGGTTTGCCTCGTAAAGCAAGCCACAGATCTATGTTCTTCCATGTCCAGAAATGGTCTTATCTTAGGAGGACAGCTCAGCGCTTTCCTCCTAACTAAAGTCATTTGGGATCCAGGAACAAGACATCCTTCCCTCTAACCCTTTGCATGGCCCAAAATAGTAGTTTTGTCCATGATACGGCTAACATGAAGGGATCGCGCTCCATTCTACACAACAGCTGTTACTCTGCACTGCTTGTGGTGGCAAGGATCCTGTCTAACCGTAGGCTTGAAGTCACAGCACTCACCCAAGAACTGGGAGCCATAAAATGAATTATATTCTAATAATATTTTCCAACTAAAAAGTTGGGCCAACTTCTGTCCTCTGCTATCTTAAAAAGAACAACATTCACTACAGCACAGCTGAAACTGATCCCTGAAAACATTCTGCCAGTTATAATGAACACAAACACATTTGCTTACATTTATATTCTACCTTCTATAATCACCTATACCAATTCATACACCCCAGTTAACACAGACATGGATATAATCCTTTACCCTGCTTATTAGAAATGTGATAGTATTTTTTAGCTGAAAGACAACTCAAAGAGATCTCACTCCTGAAGTCTACATAAGGAATCAGTATGCAACCAGAGGAAATTCTTTTGGTTGACACCTTTCTCTTATTAGCAAGGCAAAAACTAGACCTGCTGAAAACCGATATAACCCAAATATGCTTAATGTGAAAAGCTGCACAAGCTCTCTATTATAAAGTATGGTTAAGTGGATGATCAAACCCTGAGCAACTGGTTAATGATTTAAAGCAGGTAAATGTGTGCAATGAAAGAAGAATTAAGTTCAGTTGGTGGGTAAAGGTGCCAACCAATATAGACAGGCCCTTCAGCTCTATTACAGATGTCATGGCTACCAAGTACACAACAGCTGGTGGGGATTAGATAACAAGAACTCTGGTTCAGAGATTAAGCTCCTGAGCTTGATGAGTTTACCAAGCTTTTGGAAGAGCGACTGCTTGCTTGGTAGCTGGGTTTTTCTTCATTCCCACAACTCTAATTATAAACAGTTGTTCCTCTCAAGAGAAACTTTAGTCTAGTCTTCCATTGGTGTCTGTACATACCTTCTGTTAGCACTGACAAGTATCAAACGTGTGCATTAGAAGAGAAGCCCCATCATTCTTTAATTGTAATATAACGTTGAAAGAGAAAGAAAGACAGCAAATTCTCAGTGTGAAATGAAATATGAAAGCCACCATTTATTAAGCTGAGCATTTATCCAATCCATTCCACCAGGTGAGAGACAGAGAACAACTTTGAAAGGACTATGATCTAACACAGCATTGCAACACTTGAACTTAATAGCACAGGCTGTGTTGTGCAGTAAGATAATTTAAAGTATTAAATATGTAAGGTCCACTCAATCCTTTTGTAGGTTTATTTCTACCTGTAAGACAAGCTTTTCTGATTTTCTCTTGTGCAATTTTTCATTTGACATGAGTGAGCTGGAAAACTGTGGACCAAGGATAATGTGTTCTGCATGTACCTTCATATTGTTTCACCAGTTTCAACCTTCCCCTGCCCCAAATGGTTAAGATGTGCTACCATCATCCATCCTCCTTTGTAGTGTCTCCATACTTCTTTGTAGTGTCACCTGGGAGAAATGCAGGTGTCCAGCTGATGGAGAAGACAAGAAAGCCAGAATCAAGGCTCTCCTCACTTTAATTTAGACTATCAGTCACGTGAGACTACTTCCTAATGTATAATCGCAGCAACAATCTTCCTGGCTTTTTCCTACTGCCATCATTTTGCAAATTGTAGAATGTGATTGCTTTGGAGAACTTACAAAAGGGTTTCAAATAGCTCAGGAAAATTACACCCTAGAGAATCATCCTCATCCAGATGGGATCCATCAGATTTGAATGACCTCTTCTCAAAGATGAGCTCCATTAGCATTAACAGAATCTACCTCACAGACATGCCCATATTTTTTAACAGAAAATAAAAGAGGGAACTTAGTACCTAAAGATAAAATAGTCTGAAAATTAAATCTCTATTTTCTAAGTGGCTGGACAGCACATAAAACGCTTTCTCTAGAACATGATTTGATTAAAGACCCAAATTCTAAACTGTTCACAGGCTAAAATAATTTTGAGTCTGTCCATTCAATATGTTGGCTATCATCATACACTCTGACTGGACAATGTTTGTTAAGCTATTTTCTGCCTATATTTGAGTAAAAAATTATTTCATATGATCAACCTGCACCTGTCCAAATAAATAAATCAATAAACAAATGAAACATTCCAACATCTCATTGTTTACAGTGGCAGAAACTCAAATGAGCCTATTCATGCCCTATTGTCCAAGGCAAATGTAATTTGAACCCAACCGTACAGAGTTGAGTTTCTATTGTACCCAATGCATGGTTCTCTCCTAACAGACTAGTATGAAGGTTGCTAATTATTAATAGCATGTAAACAGTTACCAATGGCTCTTCCACTGCTTTACATACTTTACAGAACATTAATTCTAACCAGTTTCTAACCAACTATATCAAGCTGTAATATATCTATCTTATCTTTAAGACAAAAATATTAATTGCTCAAACTGATCAAGATTCATGCTTTTAAAAGCCAAGTAGCCATGATTACAGTTAAACTGCTCCACTCATACATCCTGGCCTTTGACTGTGCTCTTCTATCACCACAGTTACAGATAGATGGAAAGAATTAAAAAGGTATCAATCATCAACATCACTTCCAAAAAGAGAGGCATCTTTGTGAAATACAAAAGCTCTCTCAAACCCTTAATGCTATTCATTTTAATAAACACATATATTTGCATTATTATGAAATAGTCCACTCTCCAGTGTATAATATGGAAAAATCAAAGTATCAGTGAAGTGAAAGAAGTATAATTCTTTACTAAGAGATCTAAACACTGACAATGGGAAGGTGAAAGGAATATATTATTACATTTGAGAAATATTTAAACAATTATACTTCAAATAGGAAATGTGTCCTTGGATGTTTTATAAAAAAAATGTCAAAAATATTTTATGTCAATTTTTATCAGTTTAGAACAGCAGTTCCGATACTGCAACAACCTTGTATAACACATATTTGATTTAGTATATCTTTAAACACAAAGTAACCACACTCTAGTTCTGTGCTTAGTGATCAGGTTCTGCGATGTTGCAATGCTGAACTAGTGCATATAGTATGTGTAAGTTAATAAAGCTGTATTCCAGGAGAGGCAGCATGTGAGACAACTTCGTTTCATATTTCACAGAAGACAGATTACTTGCTGAAGCACAAACTGCCTAAGAAAGCCATATCAGGTCAGATGAGATGTCCATCTTGCCTGGCATCCTGCCTCTAACAGCAAAAGGCAAATTTAAGAACAGAGGAAGCATACGGCAATGCTTCTCCACAATACTCTTCCAAACGTCTGACAAAAGGCACCTGAAAGGTGCCAAAAGACAATCCCTCAAAAAGGCATCTAAATTAAATACAGTCCGACCCTGACAATCAAGCACAAATAGCCCCTTCTATACTATTTGCACGTGTAATAGTGTGTCACAAGTTCTGCACATCTTGTCTACAAGACTGACTTGATAATGCCATTGACAACTCAGAATTACAACCGTATGCTACCCGTTAGACAGTCTGCACAAGAACTCAATCCCTTTTGGTTCAAGTGATTCCAGGACAACCATGCACTGCAAAGAGCTCTCTGCTACAGAAGTGTTGACAGTAGATTCAAGTTCAGCAGAAGTGACTTCTACCAGCAGAGAGATGTTTATGATGCCACCCATACTTAATCTCTGCATTGTCTGTCCTGGTTCCATCCTCAAAATCATTTTCTGAAGACACTTCCTGCACCTGCTCATTGCCATAATTACAGGCAGGAGCCCGGTTCACACTCTCTGTTATTGGTAACTTGGACTTGTCTGCAGCCAATAATCAAAATACCATTCTTTTTCCACCTACACTATTTCTGTCTCTGGATAAAATGCCTTAAGAATCACTGCACCAGGGATGTCACTGTCCTCTGATTTCCTCCACTACTTTAGGCAATATAATGTCTGAACAACATAGTCAAATTGCTGTCAGGATACTTACGCAAAGGATAAATTTTGTTTACTAGACTTACTAGATGTAGCCCAGGTATCCGATATAGAAGATAAAAAGGACATGCTATGCTAAGGATGTAGGAAGAAACATTCACTGGCACTGATCTTATGGTGACGCTGGGTGTGCTCCACATGTGACAGACCCTGGACATGATCTGGCACAAGTCATCTGTGAGTTTCCTTCTACTTTTCACTGGGGGCAGCTTGACTGCCTTCATCCCTCTTTTCCCTGAGGGCAGCACCCATACACATTTGACACCTGAGAAGCTCTTGAACCAGCCTATACATCTGGTAAATGTGTCTCCACATGTACCAATACTCAGCTCAGTGTTCCCCTGATACCGCCTTGGGCCTTCTAACAAACCCCAACCAAACCAACCCCCCATCAGTATGGCAGAGGTCTCTACTGTTGTGTACAGCCCTGCTGGGACTCCAAATAAATCCTCTGTCTAGGCAGCTTTTCAAATGGAAGGAGGAAGTACGTAAACACAATTTTAGAAAGACAGATGTAGGCCCTTCCTCAAGGACCGTCTCCAAGGGCACTACCAAAGAATGGGATCTGTTTACAAGTAATGGAAGTTAGAGCTCTGGTGCCCCACTTTATGTAAGAAGACCTGCATCTTTCCAATCCTACTGAGTTTTGAGATAAGGAAGAGAAAAAGACAGCAGTGCAGCAAGCCATGCCATGCAGCTAAATGTAACCTAGGAACAGTGCCACACTGAGGGCAACACTTCTGCTGACATAGCACAAGTCTGTAAAATCATCACTGGCATGGAGATGGTGAATGCAAATCTGAATTCACTAATCCGTGTAATGCAGAAGCACTATGTCATAGCTGGCTACCTGAGGAGAAATGCTAAGGCTTATGTGGGCACTGGTCTGTCTCTGTCAAGGAGTCAGTGCTGAAGTCCATCAGCAGCACAGAGAAACTTGCCTTGCTTCTTTTGTGTATAAAACAATTAACTGATAGCTTCTGAAGCATCCACATGCAAACTGTGCTACATATATTTTATTGTGTAATGTAGAGGTTTATACTTCTTCGATTTTATTAAAAGTTTTATTCTGAAGAGTAAACTGAAAACTTGTTAGTGTAACAGGTACAGGAACACTCACAAACCCTCTTTTGATGCTTCCTTTAACTCCATGTAGTAATCATTTCACAGCATCACACAAGCGTGTCTAAAATAAACCTTCAACACACAGGTTTACAGTCAGATTTCCTGTTGGGAAATCTGTTGGGAGTTCAAACCATTCAACAAATCAAAATTGTTAATTTGGATTTGCACTAATTTAAATGACTTTTTGTAATGATCTCTGGACAGACAACATGTGACTGAAGCAGAAATGACCGTTACCCAAATCCTGCCTAAAGCTTCTCCTATCTTATTCACCTTATTTAAGTATTCAATAATTCAAAAGGCAACTGATTTAAAAGTACTGCCCTATGTCATCTCCCATGTTTATCCACAGAAAACCTCTGCTTGGACAAAGCCAAAGTGGCCAAGAACTGTAAAGTTACACCAAAACCACCTCAGTTTGTATTACAGATTTTTGAGGATACTGGTAACAGGCCACACAAGCAGATTACTTAAAATGCTGGAGACATGTCTCCAAAATAAGTAAACTAACTTCACATATTCCACTAAAGGAAAAAAAAAAAACAAAAACAACTCTGTCCATGACAATGATTAACTTCTTACTGTTTACATTACAGAAGAGACAACATGACGTGTGGCGACCCATTGTGATAGGCACTAAACATGTGTAGTGGGAACAGTTCCTGTTCAGTGATCTTACAGTTCAGTTACAGTCCAGACAAAAGTTGGTGAAACAAACAGAAGCAGTTAAGGAAAAATTACAAATACATTATGGTATAGATAAGCTACATGCACAAGTTATGAGGGTTAAAATCACAAACAACATGCCCTAGCCTCTACCAGTTGGAATGGGTTTAAAGCAGTCATCCAAGAAGCAAATGTTCCATGTTTGTGAAAAAATCGAACTTGAGAAGCTGAAGAAATTATAACATAAAAAGTACTCTGTCCTTGTTGCTCCACTTACTCTGTTTCCAACCTCCTAAGACACAAAAGCAGTTACTGTCCTTACTGCAAATGGATTATGACTGTTCCTCATGCAATAAAATAACAACACTGTAGGTAAAGAAAAACAGATAAAAGAATTAATTGTCAAATAACGGTCTTAAACCAGAGTCAGCAAAGCTGAGCAAGTGTGCAGCCCCTGTTTAATGATTTACATGTAACCAAGCAGTAAAACTCCCTCGAGGAATAATGAGATTTTGCTTTTATGTGTTCTCACTTTTTTTTTTTAAAGCTATGAGGGTTATGTTGTGCTTTAAAACCGTGTAAAACTCCTTTTTCTGTTTCACGCATTTTCCAATTCAACCAATCTTCTGTAATTTTATCTATACAGTATAATCTCAATGTACACAGCAATGCCTCTATCTGGAAACTCACTACACATTCTCTTGTTGAGGTGTCTATTTGTTGCCCAGTACTGGGTGGCAAGAAAATACCAAACCTGTCACTTTATTAAATGGGTTTTTGTCAGGTTAATCCAGATGAGCAGCATGCCTGGGGAATCAAGCAACTGACTCATGAAGACAGATAAAAATCTGCACCAACACAGACAGCTCCTACAGCCTCCTGTCACCTTTATTCCTTAAGTGGTCTTAGCTTAATGCTTTTCAGTCATATTCACCTTTTTATAACCAATAGAAGCTGTCAAAAAGTAAATTTTCAATAAAAACAACTCAGTAATTCAGTACTTTTTGGGCTATAAAATATATGCTCCTGAAATGGGAAAATGTGCCCTGAAGACATGCATTAGCTGCTGCTTCTCCTCGACTCACAGTTCTTGGGCTAAAGAGAGTGGACTTCCCCTGTGGTAAACCCAGCACGACAGAAGACACTGGATGCTGGAAGGTAAGCCCTCATCCCTCTGTAAATGACCCTTTCCATTCCTTTCTCCACCTGCTACAGTAGTGCTCCTATCGGTAAAGACTTCCTTGTTACATTTCTATTTTCAGCTTAATGGAATCCAGTGTCACATCTGTAGCAGTTTTCAGTGGACACATATGAGGATTGATAATCTAACATAAAACATTTCTTGCCAGATAAATTATTAATAACTCTTTCTTATATCTAATCAATATAAAATGTTTCCATTGTCCACAATGATGTGCCCACAGAAGCTGTACTTCAGGACGAACTCATGTCTGAATATTTTTCATAGTATTTTCAACACTAAGCCACATAAAAGAATTATGTAAATAAGTAAAAAACAAACCACCAGCTTTAACCCCCCAAAATCCATACTTTGGGTTTTTTTGAATAGTCAACATAATACTGTGAAACCTTATGTAGAACAGAAATTAAAGAGAGAAAGTTTGGACTTGTTAAGTTTTCCAAGTAAGGATAAAATGAAATACCTGTTCCAAATGCTTTAAAAACTTCATTGATTCCTGTAATATTTTTGTTGGACTAATAAGTCAGTGGGGTGGGGTTTTTTTTGTTTACAGAAGCTAGAGAGCTTCCATGCTGTATCTAAAAATCTTCAGCCACAAAAAAACAGTGCAAAGGAACAGTCAAAAATTCAAGGACAATATTCAACTTTTTCATCTAAAAGAAAAACCCTGTCCTGAACACACTCATTTGCATATGAAACCTCTTTGAAATAATGACTTATCCACTTTTTTTGTCTACTTTAAAGGCTTCATTTGTGGTAAGCAGGGAGAAAGTTGCCCTTTTTTTATATAATCACATATTTCTTAGAAAGTACTACATATCTTTCAGAATGAAAGGAAGCACTTTCAGCTAGCATAAAAGCATGCAACTCAATTAAAAAATAATAACAAAATCAATAAAATCATTCTATTTTGCCTTAGTTGAGTGGCTGGCCCTTTTTTATTTTCCTTTTGAATGTATACATCAGTATTAGGGAACTTATGCTTGGCTATCATATTACATAACTACTAATTTAAATGCAAAGTGTTGGTGTGAAACTCACTCAGTCCCAGAGTGCAGTCCTGTAACAGTGTAAGTCAATCAAAAGCCCGGCTGCCCCTTTTTCCACCCCAGCTGCCCATCTCTGCTCTACCCCTACCCCATCATTTGCCATTTGTATAGCTACACAGCAAGCTGCTTCTGGGAGCTGATGTGAACTAAAAAAACAATAATAAAGTGCTATACAATAAAACCTAATGAAAAAGTTGATTTTTTGTAGTCAACATGAATGTAATGCCATTATATACATATCAAGTTTTCACCAACGACTATTAAACAGAACAGCTTTGCTCTATTCAAAGTTACTCCTAGAAGACAGAGATGTGTCTGATAAGGAGCGTTCTAGAGAGAGACACGCGCACACGAAAAAGCCAAAATTACTATTTCAGCCCACACCCACTAATCCACTCCATCAGACTGCACATGCTGGAGTAAATGAAGCCTCATCTTCAAAAGCAATTTGTAGAATTACTTGCTGATGTTGAAGAACTACTTCAAAAGAGTTTAAGTGTTATGGAATTTTACTGTTTTTTAAACAAGCCACTGTTTAAGCTCAAGAGGAAGGGGGGGAGTGTTTGTTTTTTAAACAAAGCTTGTAAGATTTCATTACTAAACTATCCAGCATGTTTATTTTAAAAGCATCATGATTACAAATAATGGTGTTTTGCTGTTTTTAACTTAACCATATTCAAATGTTTCAGTTAGAAATGACTGGTTTAGTGGCTTTGTGGAGTACGCATCCAAAAATTCACAAATGGAAGACTTTTCAACAACATTAAAAATGAACATTTTATCTGAAGCGCAAATACTACCGCTGCTGATTTGCTTTAATTGACAGTATCAACAATTTCAGAAGTAAGACTAAACTAGCAGAGTTCATGGGACAAATCATCCTATACATTAAAGAACATGCCAGCTCCAGCTGACACAGCAGTTCTGGGCAGGGCAGGGCAAAGCTGCTGCAGTCTCCACGCATTTTATGTACAAGGGTCTTGAACAAGAGACAGAGGTGCTCAGCTCCATGTGACAGCAAACTCTGTGAAGCATGGACTTGACCTGCTCTGAAATTAGCTGGAATACATAAAGGCACTTCTCGAAGAAATCACAATGCATGTGCCAGTGGAGACCACACCAGAGATACCTCAAGAGACACAAAACCTAAGGTCATAGACTGTAATTTTTACAACCCATATCAATTTTCTCTTCAAAGTGAGGGTTATTCTGGTAGGAGTTTGTAATGAAACTGCAAACAGATGGTTATGGCAATAGAGTTTACTGTTCAAAGGTGCAATTTTTTCACACTTTAGGAGGTAAAATAAACAATGGAGAACGCATTAATTTATTCAACTGTTAGTGCAATACAGGGCCAAGCCACTTTGTTCATTTTATGTACATCAACTGCCAGAACAATTACAACTAAGATACTTGATGTGTAAGTAAACTTTCTCCTATAATCCTCTGGAAGTTTACTTTTCAGGTCACAGTTTGGTTTTCGTGTGTACTTTTCAACAATGGAGTTGTTGCAGTTTAGCTTGGCATTCAGCTATCAGTAGGATCACTTTCCTTTGAAAGAAATTTATAAAACATGAGCATTAAGCATATATAAATTAAGTCAAATCATCTTTCTTGCCTTGTTTTTCTGTTTGTAATATACATCATTACTAAGAACAATTGTATATACATATCAAACATGTTTTATTGCAAGGCAAATATGTAGTAGCATACTGAAATCTATAGTACAAAGAATAAGGATACGGTGCTTACGATACGAAACGTGATATCCACAGAGGTCAAATTTATGACTTTTCTCACATCATTTTATGGCCAGGTCAGCATGTAATTTAAGGTTATAAGTTGAGATACAGATGGGGCTTTCCTAGTACTAAGTTCATTTCAATTCTGCTGAAAGGAACCAACAGCTAACAGAGTATTCAGACTGTTTTTTACTTAAATTCCTGTTATATTATTGAATTTTGCTGCATATATTGCCCATTTTCACTACACTGTGTTTTTCCATTTGAAGTCTGTGACATACTTTCTTATTTTACAGGGATAAAAGGAACATACACTTTCCATATTTACAAGATTTCAAATACTACTTTTTCCACAAAGTTACAATTAAACATGAAATCTGTAACTCTGACTGGACATACTTAAAGAATATATTCCTAGTAATGAAAGATGTTTTAACAAAGATACTATTGTTTGCAAACCGCACATTCAGCTGATGTGACAGCAAAATGCTTTTCTGTAGATAAAACCTGTACTTGAATTCTGGATCCGGACAAGCAAAAGTGATACAAGCATTACAAGCACAATCCTGTGGAAAAGGAACACTAATTAATTTTTTTTTCAGTTTATTGCATGCATTACAAATCCAGTGAACATTAAGGGAAATTAAAAATAAAGTTCCCTGAACAACCTACGAGGATGAGAAACAGATCCATGAGACGTATCTGCTGGCTCCAGCTCAGAGAGTAAAACCCAGGGAAATAACTCAACCAGAGGGCTGCTGAGAACACCTGGGTATTCTGTGTTTCATTTATTTTTCTGGAGTTTTCCTTACTTGTATATATAATGCTGCATTTTCATTGAGTTAGAAACAAACATGGCCTTTGTAGTTCAGTACTAAAGGAGACTGAGGAACAAGAGACATGGATGTGTTCATATCCCTGCTCCAATTTATAATAATCCATGAACAACTCCAAAAGACAAGATTTAAGAAAGCACTTAAGTAACTTTCACTTTGAAGGCACTCACTGCAAAGATGGAATATCTGAATTTAGACTTTATTCTGATCACTGTCATTTGGCAATAACCCCAAATAGTGTCTAAACACCTTTATTGAATAATGTCATGTTCTGTCATGGGGTTTAAACTACAATATTTGTCCTAGGATTACAAAACTCTTTCTGCTCTGCTACCTGATGGAGCCTTGGTAAAATTCATTGAGACTGATTCCTGCAAATTCCTTTGGAAAATGACACACTTCTAAGTCACCAAAGACGACATTTTCCAAACTGCTAAATTTTACGGAGACACAGCTAATTATAAGAAAAATAAACTTTGTATCATTCTTTTTAAGAGAGAGAAGAATAAAAAACATCCTCAGGAAACCCATTTCAATCTTTTTTGGTCCATGGACAGCTGCTTCTTTTTACCCAGAAAGGGCCTAAGAAATTTTGTATTAGTGATATTTAATGACAGGCAGGGGAAATAATTCTGCACGCGTCATAATATACCTGAATCAATTCTGTCTGTAGTAGCTGTTTCAAGATAGAGTGAGATTCAACATAAAGTATCCATTGCAAGTCCAAAACAGTAGATGAGAAATCTCACTTGATATTGTTGAACTCCTTCCTGTACTCATTCTGTGCACTCAACAGCCAAAATACCCTTTTAACCCCTTAGGAAGAGGACTCTCTGAATTATACATACTGGGCAAGCACTGCTTTTGTCCGGATCACATTCCCACACCTCATGATTCCCCTGGTATAGCAACCCAAAGAATTTGGGACTGCTGAAGACAATCTCATGGAGAATTTCTGACTCGAGAGAGACATTCACCCCACTGACTCCACCAGAATTCAGGGCTCTCACCTCATCTCTGCAGGCAGACAAGCAAACACAAGTATAGTAACTAGAAGGGGGAAATGAATCTTAAAATCATCAGTCCCAAGGCAACCACTACGCCTACAAGCATAATTTCTTCTTCTTTGCTACCATAGGTCATGACCCTCATCCAAAAGAGGAAAGAAAGAAACTGTCCTTTCATCATTAATTTCACTATGCCATTGAGGAAAACAACACTGACAACATCATAAAACCACAGGTTAAGTTGCCACTGGTATTTCAGCCAAATGCTAATCACCACCATCAATTGTCTAATATTTCTCATTACCTCTTCAGTCATTCTAACAAATTCAACTGCAACTTGCAAGGGTCTGATTAAAATCTTCTCTGGTTGACAAAGAGCCAGCAGGAGGAAAAAAAAAACTATCCCTCTTCTACTACAGTACTGGACCGCTATTTTTTTAGACAGATAAAGCTGCATTCAAAAATTATGCAGTTGATGAATGCTGTTCTAATTTCAGAAAAAAAAATCTACCAACTATGTCATCTGAAGCAGAACACTTAAGAAAAAGCCTGTGTATAGTCTGTTGTATCATTAAAATTGGATTAGGAAAAAAGATAAATAAACAACACAGAAAACAATCCATCATGCAAAACTTCAAGCTACTTGGTTTTGCAAATACAGAAACAAAACCAGTGCAGGTACAATACAGCTCAGTGAACTGTACACCTTGCATCACACTCTAGTCTAGTCCAGCATTAACAAGACAAGGTTAGCAAGAGCACTTGGGAGATCCCAAGTTTCAACAAAGTTGGGAACAAAGCCAGGTGTAGCACCACAATGTCTCCATGGTGAAGTGAGAGCAGGGAAGGACGCCTCCTACACACCCAGTCTCACAGGAACTCCAGGTTACCACTTACTGCAGGCGTTTTCACAGATGAGGTTCCGGGATCTTTAGATAGAATACTGTGAGCACATTAAAACTATTCATTGCCATTTCTGTTGGCTCCTTCAATAGAATACCGAGACACCTTAAGCTCTAAAGCTTTATCCTGAGCAAGCAATGGCATATAGAGAAGAGCCTAAAATTTTAGGCAAAGAATGAAGGTCACAAATTCACTCTGTGGATTCCACAGGGCTGGTCTGAGAATGAAGAATTAACTTCCACAAGTACTACAGCCAATTACACACCTTTCCTTGCAAGAACAAGACACACTATTCTGACCAAAAAAGTATACAAAACATAGTGCTGCAGAAAGCTGTTTCTTTACTCTTTCATCCTCTCCCCAAGGCACAACTGTCAGGTGTGGTTTGTCATGCCCCTTGATGCAGTACTGGAAGGCATGCCACTGCTCTATCCTAAGGGCTGCAGGAGAATGTGCAGACAGAGGGGAGGGAAGACACAATGCCAACTGGCATTCATCTGCTCCAGTTTGAGAAATACTTCAAAAGCAAGTATTCCAACAGTTCTTCCATTTAGTGAAACACTTTCCCTGACGAGCTTTTTTCAGCCCCTGGGTGTGATTAAATCTCTATCTCCCACCCCCTCACCCCCCACCATAATTCTTGCACTTAAATCTTGACATTTATATTATTACTTTTACAAATTATTCTCTGTGGAGTGTACCATAATGCTCTAGTGAGGCTTGTACTTTCCCATGAGTCTTGTGAGAGCTCTGCCAAGAGGTTTTAACTCCTAAACAGATCAAAGAGAAAGTAATGAGATAAAAAGAAACAGGGTTCTCCAGACTGACAGGTCAACCACGTCTCCTCAACAAGAAATGAGGCTGGTTTACAGAAACAATCAGGGAGACAAGCAGGTTTCAAAATTGATGGAACTATCCCACAAAGTACTATAGTAGCCATTTTTGTACTAATGATTACTGACTGCTTTCACTGAATATGAGGCCAAGGAACTCACATTATTCTTTAACTTATCTGAGCAACATAAATCTGATCAGTTACGGATCAAATTTTAGGCCTTACAAACTGCAGCGCTACGAAATATCACTCTAAAGAGCAACAGAAGACTTGCAGACAACGTAAACCAGAATCTGCCTACCTGTGTCTGATATTTTAAAGTGTCAGAAATGTTACAAGACTGGAAGCAAGAGTGCCAAGTGCAGACATACAGCTGAAATTTTAAGACAGGTGGGCCAAAAGACTTCACAGTTAACTTTTCTTCTAGTCTTCTAAGCTTAAGTGACCAAATAATAATAAAGGTAAATCTTAAAGCCAAACCAAAACTAAATTAAGCCAACAGTGATAGTTTAGATTATCATTTCAAGACACAAATATAGACAAGAGCTACACAGGTTCATATCCTAAACAAACTTTTTAATTCTTTACAATGTTTTACCCAATGCACAAATGTAAACATTTCCTCTATTTTTTCCACATCCTGACTTTCAACTCAGTTTGTCAGAACATGTAATTTCTGGTCATAAAACACTGACTTGTTGTGACTCCAATCATCTGCTTTCTAAGTAAAAAAACCTCTGTTAGTCAAACTGCTTTAGCCTTTGCCTGAACTAGGATTAAGGAGAAACAATGCAAGTGAAGATGTGGCCTCACCAGTGAGAGAAGCAAAAATATCATTGTGTTCAAAAGTTCACAAAAATGTGTGCTAAGGATCTGACTATCTGGCCTTTTATAGTCCAGACCCATTTATACTCAAGAACCTTTTTAGGCAGTAAAACAAAATGCTACGTCCATTCTAAGATTACAAAACACTATTCCAGATAACTAAAATGAGATATATACTTGAAAATAATCCTTAAAATAATAAGTTATCAAATTCTATGTACTTCATTGCAGAGTAAATATTCCTATTCCTAATTTAAATTATCTTGTACATCATGAAAATCTTACAGAATCACTCAAGTAATGTCAGGCTTTAATGATAGAATGATATATACCCTGTCTAAGCATATCACGTGCAGAAAAGCCAGTGATTACAGCCATCACACACTAGGCTCTTGAGAAAAAACCTTCTACATTAAGAATCAAATCTAGAGTCAGAATAATGCAGAGATGGAGATGTTTAACTCCAGAAAGAATTCTCAAATTAAAATTAAAACTACAGCACTGAACATTTCTGAAATCTTAAGATAGATAGTAAATAACCTAGAGTATGATTTATAAGCTTGTTGAGGAATTCTAGTTTTTTAAAACAATTGTTTATATTTGCTTACTAAATATGCACCTTGATCATATGTAGCATGCCAAGAACAAGCATTTGGCTTAAAGAGTGAAGCTCAAAGTCTCAATGGAAATGGTTTCTATGCACACTTTTATTTCACTCTGTTTTGTTTTGGTGTTTTGTTTGTTTTTTGTTTGTTTGTTTTATTATCTATACCATACAACTCTAAAAAACCATACTATTTACTGTCTGAAAGGACTATGAAGGGAAAAGAAGGTGGGGAGTGAGAGGACCAGTTTCCAGAAGAAATACTTGCACAATTACTACATGATATACAAATGCACTTTGCACATGCTGAATGCATAGAACATCTTACATGCTGCAAAACAAAGAAAAATAACTATTTCAGAAATACATAAGAATTTGAATTACTATGTAGTTAAAAATACCAGAAGACGACATCCCTAAATGTGGGGCAAAAAAAATTAAAACCCAGAGCAACCATCATTTACATTTTTACGATTGTGTACTTTCCCCTAGAACATTAGGAAAAAAAACAAAAACTCTTGAAAAAAAAAAAGGAATCTTGCACACATGCACACACACAGAGGGTCACAAAAGCTATGAAAGAGATACTTAACACAGGTTCCTGAGCAGATGACAAGCCATTAAACTTTCACCTTTAGGTAGTTATGATGATCTGATGTCTCTTTTATGATACCTCCAATTTTTTTTAATTAAAATCTACAATGTGTTTAACAAGCAATTCTTCCATCAATCTTTGATGTGTTTTACTTATAAAGCAATGACAGTTTTCAGTTCAGTCTCCTTAAAGTTCCAGAGAAACCATTTTCCACTCACTTGCTTTGAAAGCCATTAAAACAACTTGATGAAGAACAGCAGCAGGGGGCTAATAGAAGCCAAGGCTTAGCAACAATCTTCAGATTTTTCTCCTAAGACTTTCTCACAGACCCTCCTCACAAAGATCTTCAGGGCTTTTCATCCTGTCCTTTCTCCCCACCCCCCAAAAATCAGTTGAAAGTGACAGATGCAACTAGCACCAGGTTTTGCTATTTTTTAATTTCACTTTTACCTCTCGGTTTTGATAGTCTCAACTGAAATCAGATTCCCATGGCAGTGGTCATCTCCTCTTATCTTCCCATTGGAAAAAAATAATGCACTGAAAGATTTAAGAAGTAATACAGAAACATCTTCTAACCTGTCATCAATTCTGAAGAGAGCACTGCTACAGAGAAACGTACCTGTTGCTCATAAGTCATATATAACTAGCGTTCAGTTAACTGAATTCATTAGTGATTTACAGAAAGTTCTATGTTTTACTGCAGTATTTCTCTACCTTCATAATGACACTGACCTGTAACAACAGTTTAAAATTTGGGATATGAACTCAAGAACTATGATGCCAAGTGAAAATAATCTTCAGCCACTCTTTAAAAATGGCAACACGTTATAGTTTTGTAACAAATTGTTATAGTTTCATGCAAACATAGAAATGAAGGTTTTACAGAAAAAAAGAACTATTAGGATAGTACTTCTATTCCTCAATCAGCAAAGCATACTCTCTTATCTATGCTTTGCTGTGCTCACCACCATTTTATTTCTTTATTATTATGACCACTTGGAAGTACAGTCTTTGTTGATCATTAATTTTAGGGAACTTCTGGAACTCCAGAACTCTATGGACCTTTCAATTGCTGTATTCAAGCAATGCCACTGTGGTCAAAATACCACACATGGCATTTCTGCAACAGGAACAGCTACTTTCATGAAGCAGGGCTATGGAACATGCCCATTCATCCCAGATTCTAGTTACAATCCCTTGTTCTTTTAAAAATTAGAGCTACAGTTACAATACACATGGCTAGGAGCAAACAGGGACTAAAAGAGGCCAGACATGTCTCCTCTTCTTGAGGACAGGGGCAGCACATGCGAGAGATCTGAGGTCAGGAAAGACAGATGGTGGGCATTCCCATTACAGCTAAGCCACCTCTTGTCCTTACACCATTGAGCTTTATGTTTTCCAGTTGATGACTTTCAAAGTTTGTGCTTCTAGTTCTTTTATCAAGCTCGTATTTGTAAAACAAACTGGGAGAATACACTGTGAAATAAACTTCTAGATGTCTGAAAACAAACCTTATTCGCACTTTCTCTGAGCAACATCAATTGTATTTTCTGCATCTCCCTCTTATGCTAAAGTAATACACTATTAAAATGGATGGTTTTTAATGAGGTTTTCTTTAAAAATTGAAAAAGAAACCCCAACCACAGAAGAAATTCTAAGTCATTGAGCTGACATACAGTCCTATCAGTCAGTGATCATGCAAAACATTTCTCTTGGCTGTCTGAGACAATTCTATCATAAATTTTGGAAAAGGATCCATCAAGAATAGAAATTAAAAGAAGTTTGTGAAGTGCAGAAACAATATCCTAAGTAACAGGAACAGTTATGTGTAATTTTCTACAAGCATACAACCGCATTTGAAAAAATGTAAGGCTGGAAGGACCTCACAAGATCACTCAGTACAACTTTCTTTTAATGGTCGCAGGATCAAACATATGTTATGTGAGTGCTATATAACACATGTCAGCTACAGAATATGTGTCTGAGCATTATGTGTCAGACCCTCCATTCAGGCTGTTCCATCATTCAAACTATTCTACCATTTGTGCAATCTTAGGTTTAAAATAAATACTTGCAATACTATCTATGTAATAGCACTGTACGATTCTTATGCTATAAGCACATGACCCGGAGTTTGTCATGAATGCTCCTCCAGAAGACCCATTTAATTAAACTTCCCCTCAGCATTACTTCTTTCTGTATTAGTTTTCAAGTATTAATGCTTACTGCTCCAGGAGAATAAACTTTTATTTCCCCTTATTTTCTATTTTCCCAGAAAGAACATCTCTCACCTTTAGAGTTTAGCCTCATTTCCCTATAATGTATTCATCACTGCTCAGCACATCTGTCCCAGCAAATCCCATTTCCTGTTCTATTCATGAGGCTCAGCAACCTGGAGCTTTAGTGATTGCCGCCACACTTTTCCCATGGCCTTCTCACCTCTCTCTCCCCCCACGCACCCCGCTCCCATTGTTTATCATCTGTTCTCCCCTGCTGCAAACTGCTGTCAGATGTTCACTTATCCCTAATCTTACTCAGTGCCTTTGATATTCTTTCTAATCCAACAACCTGTCAACTGGGGCATCAGCCCATGTCCAGACCAGCTGCTCTGTCACAGGCCCTAAGATTCCCTCTCAGCTCCAAAAGGTATTTAAAGGATTTTGACACAGCAACCGCAACGTGAAACAAATAATTAATGCTGTTTTGATCAGTGATCAGGGCTTTACTGTGACATGAGCTGACCACTAAGAAAAACTGAGCTTTGCTTTGTTTAAACTTCAGTAAACTTTAGTGTTACTGTATTAACAAGATTTTGATCAATGTCTGAAGGACAGTACCAAAAAGCTAAGTTCTTTAACTTGTTTTAGTTAAAAATTATGAAGAATAATTAATCTGAATGCAAGTCAGAGGGAAGTTAACTTTATGTGCCTGCTGTGTAAAACATGTTTATTTATGCAACACCAACTTGTGTAGAGTTTGCAAAGCACAGGAGCTGACCTTTTAGGAGTTACAGCTGAAAATACAAATGCATTTTAAATATGGCAGCAGTTGTTATTTAAACACGCTTGTATTTTCAGCAATATAATAAAGTATAGTTTAAGTCCATACAGACCATCAAAATCATACAATTTAAAGACCATTCCCATTTAAGAAAATGTCTAATATCCATAATATTCAGATTTGCTGTAGACACTTAAAATGTTCGGGTGGTCATCTGCTTGAAAAGATACCAAATACACATAAAGTCATAGCTGAAATGATGATTCAAATGACATTGATTTCCTTGTACTGGGGAAAAAAAGAAGTTTCTGCTATTTAAGCAAACATATGTATTTTGTTCAAAACTGAAAAACAAATAAAGCACTTAGTTACTGAGGAACATGAACACTATTTTATTCCACAGATCTAACTGCAATTGCTGCAAGAGATAGTACCAAACAAGACCAAAAAACAATGCCTACTTTAGAACCTACAGTAGTTGAGTTTCACACACACAAAAATATAATAAAATCTCAGTGATGGATTTTATAACACGGTTCATTCACTTAGAACTAAACCGCTTTTATTCTTAGGACTTGTCTATACCAGGACATCAAGAAAATGACTCTGAAATAAGTACCTTGATGAACTTGGATCCTTCTAGTTAAACTCCATTAAACCCCTGTGTGGACACAGTCATTCAGTTTAGTTTACTGCTCCCTTAGGGCATGCACTGGAAAGTTAACATGGATTAAGGTAGGGTACGAATTCAAAGTGCAGTTGTACTTTGAAAATGGTTTAACATAAACAGAACCAGACTCTTTGTTGTAGAATTAGACATGGAGTTAATCAGGAAAGTCCTGTGTAGACAAGTCCTTGCAGATGAGGCTACCAGAGTGGTACTGTCAAAGCCAGTGATTTTCAGCCTCTTCATCTGCAGACCTGGAAATATCTTCCAGTGAAGCTGCAGACCTTGGGAGCACGTTAAACTCTGCTTTGCTTAGTTGACTCACATGGATGACCTACAAACAGTCCAATGGGCCTCAGTGCACTACGTATCAGAACTTGAAAAACACTGGTTTAAGCTAACTACAACTTATGTATCTCCTCCTAATACTCAGTCTTAACTTCACAGCGATTGGACAGTAACCCAAGTAGTCTCACTAGTGATGCCATTAAATGAGATTTTAGTGCTCATTTATGCAAGTATAGACACATTTCAGACCTGTGCAAGGATGCTAGAAAAGATGATCATCAGAGCCTTATTCTTTCCAATGTGTGACATTTACTGTCAGAAGTTTGTTAAATCATAATATGACTGACCTAAAAATACGACGTTTTGTCACTGCCAACTACTTTTTATGTCTTTAATTCAGAGAACCCTACATTCACTTGTCAAAGCATGTTGGAGAAGACTAATGCATGGTAATATTCACTGAAACAAAAACAAGTACTACTGTTCTTCTCGACTACTTCTCTTATTAAAGGGGGAAATGAGAAGAATTAGTTAATAATTCATAAATGTCTCATAGAGTAATAACTTCTAGAAATGTACAGAGTTGAATTCAAGGTATATGGCAGCACCAGAAGCAGATATGCCTAGATTCCTTAACTTTTCTTAGACTTGTGTTCATTGCAAAGAACACTGTTTCACTCAGAGGCAACGCCCTTCCCTCAGTATTTAACTCCCTAATACTGTCATTGCAAAAACTTCACATTTCTTTTCTTTCACCCATATAAAAGAATTATACTGCACTTCAACCATAATTCCCAGTTAACACAGCAGCAGTCAGATCAGTCATAGCAAAAATCTGTCTCATCCTCTGACAGAAGCCAAGATGCCTAAGGAAGAATATATTGTTAAAATATTCTCAGCCTCCTAAAACTTGCAGCTCAGGGACTTCCTGAGCTAGAAGCAGTCTATCTGCATTTAAGATTAATACTATATACTGATATAACAGACTTGACAAGCTGAAGAAAATGAGACAAATTTTGCAGAAAGAAAATGGCATCTCCTTTTATTGCACCACTGCTTTGAAAAAATGAACTGCAAATAAATTTATTACTCAGTAGCATATTTCCTACTACTGGAGCCTTTTGAAGATTCAACAGAAGACTTACTTGTTTGAACAGGTAACTTAAAAATCTGTTTACTCCCTCAACAGCATCATTTTTAACTGTCAAAACAGAGAAGAATGTTTTATGTTTATAAAAAAAAATCACACAGAAGTTCCAGAGAATATTTCAGGCAGTTGGGCACATTCATGCTGCTATTACCATATAAAAAAACCCACCAACCCTGAATGTAAATTCAGATTTTTAACATTACTGTAACATGGAACTGCTTTGCTTTTTTTCATCTTCAACTTTTTCATGACATTACAGGCCTCATTTCTTTCTGCATGTATAAATATTTTAATCTTCATGACATCTCCAAGGCAGTTAAATTGTAAGGCACAGAAACGGTGGCTGCTCAGTCACAAACAAATGTAGTAGCAAATCTAACATCAGAAATAAGAAATTCCTTTTCACTCATTAACTGCACACTACTCCTGAATGGGTTTTCTACCCATTATAAAGTTCATGATGTGTTAAAATCTACAATAGTCTTGAAAATTACTTTATAATGACTGTAAAACTCAATGATACTATAATTTAATTCCCTTAACACTGAAAGAAAACATCATACATTAGTATGAAACTGAGAGAGCATTTTTCAGGCTTAACTTCAAAATGAATGATTCTAAACATTAAATCAATAGAGGAAATGTGGTGCTTAGGCACTGGACTACTCTGAAGTGCAGAAGGAATGTGAAGCTCACAAAAGAGCAAACAGTCCCAATTTCCCATTACTGACTGTATGGTTGAGTAGATAAGCACGGAGTTTTTGAGAGTTATCCCACATCACTGAAAGAGATGCCCATTCGTCATTCCACAGATCTGGAACACAAACTCACATACACACTGGGAAAATTACTGACAGTTGATATTCATTTAGAAGAAAACTTCTAAAAGTTCCAGGCAGAATTCACATATATGTTTATAGAATGTGAGGGAACAGTGGCGAGAGCTCCCTTGCCAGAACAGCCTTCAAAAACAAAGCTATAGAGCCTGGGCTGAACCAAAGCAGTTTCTGTAACAGCTCAAGATAGTGCTCCCCCCAGCTCAGTGCTTCCCCCCAGCTGATGCTCTGCCTCCCCTTGAAGGATACTGTCCCCAGCAGAGAGGTCACCAAAAAGAATACACAAAAGCAATTTGCTTAACTCTATGCAAAGCTCAGTAATTTAGCTTAAAGGGCAGATGGAGGTGGGTTTGAACTGGAGCTGGAGCAAAACTGCTTTCCTTTCTGATGCTTCTCAGAGAGCAGTAACTACTAGCATGGGGATGAACAATTGCACACAGCAACTTTCAACTGCAAGATTCACCAGAGTGCTCTCTGTCAAAGCCCTGTGTTAGGGTCCAAATCCAACATGTGGAACCCCCGGAATCCTGGCTCAGGTGCTGATTTAGAAGACTACATTGAATCCAAATTCCCATTTGGATACTCGATGATGCCCAAATTCCTAACAACTCTTCTCAGCTGCTATTACAAGTCTACTTCATGACTTAGTCTCAGGAGAACTCTTAAACTTGGGGTTTTTTTGGTCTGTCTAATATATAGGCAAGTGCTGGCTAACACACACAAAAGAGCTGAAGATTTACACACAAATGTGTTTCCCAGCAGTGAGTACACTCTCCTGTGATGTGGGAAGCAATATTAATTGAAGCAAGATCTTGTAGCCTGACTCCACCACATCCCAGGGAAATGCCCTAGCCCTTGGGCATTGAGTTAATCCCTCATTAGCCATCCCTCTGGTCTCTTGAATAAATTATTTATGAAAAGCAGAAAAACTTCAATAGGAAAAAAGTGAAAAGAGATTTACCATGGAGTTCCTGGTAAAGAAGCCAATTCTTCAGGAGGTGATATATGTTTAAAAAAAACACACAACCCACTGTAGACTACAAATCAGTTTGCACTTTGGGGGTGAGTACACATTAAAACTAGCCAGATGCTACCCTATATACATGAGAGAAATTAAGTCTCTTTTTTCAGTACCAAGCAGAACAAAAATATATAGACAGGGTTACTAGTGGCAAAATGAGGATATCCATCAGGTTACAGGAGATCTTGTCCATCTCTAACCCTCAGGCCACCCCACTTAACATAACATGGCTTACTTAACTTACCCCATCTTGGGTTGACAGCTGAAGATCCCAAGCATAAAGTGAGGTGCATTTTGAAAAGCTGATAGCTGTGTATTTTGAAGAACATAGTTTTAAACTGTACCTTACCCCTCCACAGTGGCCCTACCCAAATCTGTCTACAGTTTGCTGAATTCCTTGATTCCTTTGCTGCACTTCCCTTTCTACCTTTGCTCTATGCAAAGACAGAATAAATCATTTTTAAATGTGATTTATCTGGAGAGCCTGGGTATTCCCAACAGTGTGGATGCCTAACACCAAGTTCTATGTTGCTTCAACCTGCATGGTTCAAAAGCTAGAATTTTCTGATATTTTTCACATATTTTTATATTCTGTGAGAAACATTCATCACTTACATTTAAAATGTGAGTGGGCAGAGGAAGGTGAAAGAACTCATATGAAAACAACTCATGACCCTGTACGAAAAGAACACAACCACCATGGGCATAAATTGCTGTGGCTTCAGGAACTCCTATGGTGTATGACAATCCTCACTACCGTTAAATAGCCAGAAATCTACATTTTTCTTGTGGACTTTTTGAATAGTATTTCTACATGTAACCAAATATAACAGGTTCAATTCAAAGGAAGACTCAAGCTCTTACAACACTGGGAAACTTAGGACTTGAGCACAAACCTAGAAACTGCTGGAGTTTTCTCTAACGTGATAGTGACCGTTTTACTTGATTCTAAGTAAATACAACTCTGTTCTTATGTGTGCACGCAACTCCCTGCCTGAACATCCAGATGCCCAAGGAAAACACTCAGCTGTCTGAAACATTGATCCAGTCTCTGGGCCTACAATTTTGAATGCCTTAACTGCTTCTGATGAACAGGTAAGAGGCCATCTGAGTCTTTGGCTCCACTCTTTATTAGGTCTGACCGCAAACTTCTTCACACGGTGCATAATTTGTCCGAGCCTACAGTATTTACTCAGCTTTTTGTTTAGATTTCACCCCTCAAAAGGAGGATCCCTTTTTGATGTCTTGTAGATTTCGTGTGGTCTATAAACCCAATAGAACAGCAGTGCTTTACAACTCAGTGGGGTGTGGGTTGAATGGATAATCTCAGGCTAGCAGGGTAAACTGTGATATAAAACCTCTATATCTAACTTTATGTTTAACTGCTGTTACCTTTAACAGACTCAGCTGTTTTACCTATAGATTTGATGGGATCGAAATTTCCCCCCCACAAGCAGCATAATTTTTAGATGAAAAGTCTTGGAATTAAATTTGTAACATGTTCATTATGAAATGTCTAAGAATCAGTGCTGTAACGTAAGCATTCATGAATGCTTAGAGATCATCTTAAAATCATGTTGTAAAAATTCTTTTTCCTGTTTTCACAGAAAAGCATTAGTAGTAAAAAACCCAAACTAATGAAATGCTCCCATTCTATAGGTGTCCTTGGGCAGAGGAGTTATGTTGAAATATCAGTACCTGTTTTAGGAACCTGTCTGTCTGGAAATAGATTTCAGAATCACAATCTTCGAGGTCCAAATTATCCTCCATCAGTAATATATAAACACAAAAATATGCATCAAAGAATCTTCTTCAGACTGCAAGGAATTACAGGGGACATGTTATAGCTTCACAAAAAGTACCTGTAAGACTGCCCTGAGCCTTCCAATTACAGCATGATGGCACAAATTGCATAAAATGTCCAAACTAGTCTCCGATTTCACAGTGCAACAAAAGCCATTATTTCAACTTTCATCATTTAGATTATTCTGTTATTCAGAAATACCTTTTTAGATTTAAGTTCAGCAAGCAGGTGCAAGGAATTCATGGAAGGGGGAAACTAATTTTACTTAAGATACAGAACCAATTAGGAACAGAGAAGAAGAAAAGTTTCATTGCTTTTTCCAGCTACTGAATAAAAGAAAAGCTGGACAAGGGGAAGACCAACTCAGCATAAATCTTTTAGGATCAAGGGCTAGATTTCAGAAATCATTTTCCATTTTAGATAAATTGTGCAATTTTCAAAAATTGTTAAGCAGATGAGACACTTAACTCCCTTATTAGACACTTAACTGTATTTAATGGAGTTTTCAGCAAGCCTAAATGCCTTTGAAACAATTAGTCAAATGACTAGAAATACTTAGTATTTCCTCTGGTTAGTAAGACTATTTTTAAATGCAAAATGTGTTTTTAATAAATGCAGGGGCTGTCTCTCAGGTCAGGTGCAGACAGTTGTGCACTTGTTGAGCTTATGCTCTGGGTAGGCTGGACCCAAGCCAGCTTCTGTACAGATGCCATATAAACTACATTTGCACATTCATTTTAAGACAGTGCTATGGCCAAGAGAAACAATCTCTGCCCTCAGCCAGCCCCCAAACACTCATCCCTAACCACCACATTACCACCTCCCCGCTGCCAGCATAAGAATTTGCATTGAATCAGAGACCTTGTTTTGGTTAAAACTAACTTCTTTTTTTGGCCAGATTAGGTTTGAGCTGCACCAGTTTCCTGATCTAGTTCACTACGTTGCTCCACAAACACTTGTGCAAAGAGTCCTCCTCTGTGCAAGATGCACAGAAAGGCCAAGTCTACCTCTTCTGGTGGCAATGCAGCTTCCTGCCAAATCACTGCACGTGACCAAACACATCCTTATTTCTTCTTTACCATACTCATCATATTTAAAGCGCTTGTATTCAATTACATGTAATTTTGTAATACTGTTTTGTACATTTTAATTAAATGAAATTTTTCATGTAAATAAAGTATGACTCAGAAATTAAAATGAAATTAAGAAGTAAGACTTGTCACTTATAAACTAAGACAGCAAAAATTCAGAACATGAAACGATGTTCTTCAGGTTCTTTTCTGATACCTAAAATGAATTAATTCAGTGTGAAGCTTTCAGCTGTTTGCAAATCAAAATGTTTTACTTATCCCAACCAAGAAGAAGAGAGCTTTCTTTAGGAAAATCCTGTACAAAACATAAGAAGGAAAGGTAAAAACATTAGTCTTTCTGCTTTGATGCAAACTATTTGGACCCTAGCTTTTCCTTTTCTGTATTTCTTCTCAGTGTTGGACTTAAAACATACCTCCTCCATACATATTCCCTCTTTTGCCTTTTCAACTGATGTGTTTAGAAGCAAGCAAAGAAGGAATAAGAGAAGATGCAGCCTGCAGCATGCATTTCTAGGGATGGCCAAGTTCTTCTGTATTTCCACTTCCATTCCTCTGCCTGGGTAAAATCTCCCCCTGGACTGGCAACTGTTGCACCCTCAGCTACAGAAACAATTGGTGCATGACCTCGGGTGCAGAAAAGGAACACACAAAACTTTATGCTGCAAGAAGCGACTTTGACACCTTTTATTCCTGCCGCTGTTAGAGGTACCACTTCCCAAGGATCCTGTGAAGGATGACTCACGTTGATACGAACATGATAAGAAAAGGGATTTCCTTCCCCGCTTCCCATGTACCAGGGCTGAGGCCGGCCCGGCAGAGCAGCCTGGAAACAAGTCAGTGCAATTAACAACCTGCAGCCCTGAGGCGCCAGCAACGGGCTCCACCAGCGAACTGTCAGCACCAAGGCAAGACCCAAATCAAGGTGTCCCATTCAAAGGTGAACCGGAAAACCAGAACGGAGGTAAGGAGGCAGCCCCAGACCCTGGTGAGGCATCGGGCACCCAGGGTCACAAGGTACCCAGGGTCACAAGGTACCCAGGGTCACAAGGTACCCAGGGTCACAGTGCACCCACATCGGTGCTGGAGTTGGTGGCACCTCTCGAGCCTTCCACAAGCATCGGCCTCTCGG
>JANHFX010018861.1:35948-53418 GCA_027560015.1 Chloroceryle amazona | reverse complement strand
GCTGGACGGGGCTCAGCACATGCCGGGCAAAAAGCTTTGTCTGGGGAGTTGGGAGTGAAGTTGCGGGAGGAGGATTTTAGGCTGGAGTCGGCGAGCGAGGGTGTTTAGTCTGGCGGCGAGGGGGGAGAGGGAAGGGAAGCGGAGAGCTGCAGGAGTAGACTCGGCTGCGGATCCCGGCGGTCCTTGGATGCTCCCGGCCGGAGAGGAGGACGCTGCCCCGGCACGTTTCATCCTGGAAGAGGAGCAGGGAGTCAAATGAGAAAGCGTGGATTGCGTACAGATTGTATCTGGATGTCCTGGCACGGTGTGTATAAAAAAAAAAAAGTTTTCTGATCTCTAAGATATTAATACTTGGCTGGCTAGAAAAGGCGGTTTCAAGTTTTAAAGGACCAGATGCGCGTTGGGTTTAAGGTACCGAAGGAAGAGGAAATAATTGCTTTTTAACTTACTTGGAGAAATGAATTGCAAAAACTTACAAATGCACCGAATCGGCAGTAAAATGCACTTTATATTCATTTTTGCACTGATGATAATATCTTTCAATAATGCTGTGCTGGGCAAGAATTTGAAATACAGGATTTATGAGGAGCAGAGAGTTGGATCAGTAATTGCAAGACTATCGGAGGATGTAGCTGATGTTTTATTAAAAATGCCGAACCCTTCCTCGGTTCGTTTTCGAGCCATGCAGAGGGGGAATTCTCCCCTGCTCGTAGTCCGTGAGGATAATGGAGAAATCAGCATAGGAGCTAAAATTGACCGGGAACAACTCTGCCAGAAAAACTTAAACTGCTCCATAGAGTTTGATGTGATCACTCTGCCCACTGAACATCTGCAGCTTTTCCATGTTGAAGTTGAAGTGCTGGACATTAATGACAACTCTCCCCAGTTTTCCAGAGCTCTTATCCCTATTGAAATATCGGAGAGTGCAGCTGTAGGAACGCGGATCCCCTTGGACAGTGCTTTTGACCCAGATGTAGGGGACAACTCCCTTCACACTTACTCCCTTTCTGCAAATGATTTCTTTAGTATCGAGGTGAGAACCAGGACTGATGGTGCTAAGTATGCAGAGCTGATTGTGGTTAGAGAGCTGGACCGGGAGTTGAAGTCAAGTTACGAACTCCAACTCACCGCTTCAGATAAGGGGGTGCCTCAGAGATCTGGGTCATCCCTCCTGAAAATAAGCATTTCTGACTCCAATGACAACAGCCCCATCTTCGAGCAACAGTCCTATATAATCCAACTGCTAGAAAATTCACCGATTGGGACTTTGCTCATAGACCTCAATGCTACAGACCCAGATGAGGGCGCTAATGGTAAGGTCGTGTACTCTTTCAGTAGTCATGTGTCTGCCAAAATTATAGAGACTTTCAAGATAGATTCAGAAAAAGGACATCTGACCCTCCTGAAGCAAGTGGACTATGAAGTAACCAAATCTTATGAAATTGATGCTCAGGCTCAAGACCTGGGGCCAAATTCTATTCCAGCTCACTGCAAAATTATAATTAAAATTGTGGATGTGAATGACAACAGACCCGAAATTAACTTAAACCTGATGTCCCCAGAGCGAGAAGAGGTAGCTTACATTTCTGAAGGGTCACCCCTGGACACTTTTGTTGCCCTGGTCAGAGTGCAAGACAAGGACTCTGGTGTGAATGGAGAAATCGTTTGCAAGCTCCATGGACATGGCCACTTTAAACTTCAAAAGACTTACGAAAATAACTATTTAATCTTGACTAATGCCACTCTAGATAGGGAAAAGAGATCTGAATACAGCTTGACTGTAATAGCAGAGGACAAGGGAACGCCAAGTCTCTCCACAGTGAAACACTTTACTGTCCAAATCAGTGATGAAAATGACAACCCACCCCGCTTCCAGACAAACAGATACGAAGTTGTTATCTTGGAAAATAACTCTCCGGGAGCTTACATCACATCGGTCACAGCCACAGACCCAGATCTAGGTGACAACGGGCAGGTGACCTACACCATTTTGGAGAGCTATATTTTGGGAAGTTCTATAACCACGTACGTGACCATTGATCCCTCCAATGGGGCGATCTATGCCCTGCGAACCTTTGATCATGAAGAAGTCAATCAAATCGCCTTTATTGTTCAAGCTAGGGATGGAGGGAGTCAGCAGCTTGTCAGCAATACCACAGTTGTCCTAACCATCATTGATGAAAATGACAATGCTCCCATCATTGTGGGGCCAGCTCTACGCAACAGCACGGCAGAAATCTCAATCCCTAAAGATGCTGGAATTGGCTTTCTTGTGACCAGGATAAGGGCTACAGACCGAGACTCCGGTATGAACTCTGAACTCAGTTGCTCCATAGCAGCTGACAAGGAGAACAGCATCTTTGTGATGGATCCCAAAACCTGTGACATATCTATAAATGTGAGTGTTGAATCGGTTCCAGCAAAACAGTGGGAGTTTTTTGTGATAGTCCAGGACAAAGGCAGTCCTCAGCTCAGTACTAAAGCACTTCTGAAATGTACCGTTTTTGAGTATGTTTATTCATTTTCAAGCACAGAAGCAACTTTGGTAAGCCAACCCTCCCTGGATGTCTCCATGATAACAATTATATCCCTAGGATCAATATGTGCCGTGTTGTTGGTCATTATGGTTATCTTTGCTACAAGATGTAATCGAGAGAAAAAGGACACCAGATCCTACAACTGTCGCGTGGCAGAATCAACCTACCAACACCACCCAAAACGACCCTCGAGACAGATCCACAAAGGGGACATTACATTAGTGCCAACAGTCAATGGCACTTTACCCATCAGATCTCACCACAGAGCTTCTCCATCATCATCTCCGACCCTGGAAAGGGGACAAATGAGCAGCCGGCAGAGCCATCACAGCCACCAATCGCTGAACAGCCTGGTGACAATCTCCTCTAACCACGTGCCTGAAAATTTCTCACTGGAACTCACCCACGCTACGCCGGCCGTTGAGGTAAGGTCCATACCTTGTTTTGCACAGCCACTCCCGTGTGCATCCACTTGGGAGCATGGAGGTGCTCTGCATGCAGCCCGTGAGAGCGACAGACAATCGGGTCTGTGCCTAGTGAGAGCTTGTTATGGATTTCTCTTTAGCTGTCATAGCTTTGCAGTTTTGCTCCAGCAGCAGCTGAACGCATTACCACGGGGAACAGGATTATATCTATTATTAATAGCATTGTTTCTTCATTCTTCTCTGCTTGGTTGAAACAATGGGGTGTAGCATAGACAGTGCTCTGCTTTCTGCTCTTTTGCTCTTCCTTGTCTTCCCTTTCCCTCTGCGTAGCTCTGTTTAAGAAAGAGGGCCAGAGTGTTTACATGTTTACAGTACAGGAAATTCTTTCATTAATGGGGATGGAGAACTAACAGGGTTAAACACTGACACAGTTTAAGTACAGCTGTTGTCATAAATGATCCTAATATCTCTAGCTTGGAGATTTCCCAGCGTGGTTTTTACTGTAAATGGTATGAAACAGCTTCAGTGAGAGTTGTGTCCTGGTAACGCTTTGCATGTAGAGCAATGACATTTTATTTTGAATTAGGATCCCGGAATGGTAAAAGGGTTTATTCTAATCTATTAAAACAAAACAAAACTCCACCTCTGTTTAATTACTTGTTTTACTTGTTAATGAATTAATTATTATGAGTTCAGAGGCTGATGAACAGCAGTGCATTTCCTCATTGTACAAAGTCTTCAGATGTTTCCTGTGGCAGACACTATGCTACAAAATAGTCTGGTGTACTGCATTATGTATGTGCAGGAATTTGATTTAATTAAACTTTAAAGAAAATAAAAAAGAAACAACACTCCAGAAACAAACCTGAGAAGCTAATTAGTGGTTTTACAGCTATGAATCTGAGCTTTCATTTCAAGGAATCAGTCTTTTCACCTTTCATTTAGCAGGTTTCTCAGCTTCTCTCGATGCTTCACCAGGGCCAGTATCAACCAAGACCAAGTTTTCGAGGAAATAAGTATTCCAGAAGCTACAGGTAAGGATCTGGACGGTTCTACGTATGCATGTACATGTATCAGAAAATACAGACACGTATTTTTAGTCAAAAAGTGGACCATAACCTACATGAGATAATGTAATTCCACCATCTCCAAAATTCTCTTCACAGATATGCTCTACAAGATATGGATAAATTCAGCTTGAAAGACAGTGGCCGGGGTGATAGCGAAGCTGGAGACAGCGATTATGATTTGGGGAGAGAGTCTCCGATTGACAGACTTCTTGGGGAAGGATTCAGTGACCTTTTCCTTACAGATGGGAGAATTCCTGCAGGTAAGAGCGCAATGGAAGCTGCACAGATTATTCGCTGCACAGTTTATTTACAGTGCTGCCTGTCTGTCGCTTTGATAAAGCAAAAATTCTCTAGCTTTCAAGTCCTGTGTTTCCTTCCTTTCCACTCTGCTTCATGATAAATATTGAGCTGAAGCCTTCACATAGCTACTAAAAGGAAACTTCAGACAGAACTGAAAATCTGCCCAGAGCAATGCCTACTTTTTTCTCTTACTCACATCATCATGAGCTGGCTCCAAATTCCCCCCAAAAGCAAGAGCTGCTCCATGTCCTTAGACTTTTAATGACTGGGTGGATGTTTTTGCAAAGCCAAGCCAGTTGTGGTTTGTTAAAAATACACCAAACTGTAATTTGGGAGATACATTTTCCACAGTGGGTTTGATCCATACGCTACAAACTTCTGCCAGTCAGAAATGGCTTGTGAAAGTGGTCTAGAAATATGGATGGAGAAGAAAGAAAAGTGTATTTTTTTTTTTTTACCACTGAAAAATGAACTTGAGTGGCAAGGGAAGGATCTAAATACGTCCCAGATTTTAAACTGTGCAACTCTAATTTCTGGAAGAAAGAACTTAAGGGGTACAATTCAGGGGCAGAGGGCAGAAAAGAAAAAAGCTTGAAAAGGGTAAGTGAAAGTAAGATAAACACAGATGTACATATTCATGTGTGAAGTACCACTTTTAAATCTACACCCTGTTATAAGTTGAATAAAAGAGGCTGTGGGAAATGCCCCTAAGTACAGCTATGAGAATTTTTGTAGTTACATTAATGATTATACACCCCCTGATTGTACCCTAGATCTTGTGCTTCATTTCAGATCATATAACTGACAGGGCCAGATAGTTTCAGTATGGTTCACTGAACCAAGAGTGTAAACTTGAAGTTTAGTACAGTTATTTTCTGGACAGGGGCACATTGCTTTGTTGGGCAGTACAGCACATTTTCCTCCTCAAGTGACCCCCACATATTTCCCTCTGCTGCCACGGAAAACACCGGTGAGGGGCTTTTACCTGACCTTGGTGCCTTTTATCCCAAGAAAGCTGCTGTTATGCTGGACAACAGTAAGCCCCAAAAGTTTCATTTGTTGTTCTTATACATTTTAACTTTAAATTTTTCTTTGTATATTTTGCTCCAGACTAGGCCTTGTATCACCTACCCAAGAACTCGCCTACCTCCTCAACTTAGTCTTAGGTACCCAATGTTTCAAAACCTGAGACCTTGAAATTTGGCATTTTTTTTCAGACTCCTTAACCAAAATCTTGTGTTCTAATATATTTTTTCTCCTCATCTTCCCCAGCTCCTACTACTTATTCCTCTGCCAGCTAGCATGAGGCATGTCTCATTTTCTCCTTTGGTTGGCAATGAGGCAGGGAGGGATCTGCTGGAGCTTTCAGTTGCCAGGGGAACTTCAAGTGCAATGGTGTTTGCACTGGCAACCAGCCCCGCTGCTGCCAAGGAAGAGCTGTCCCCTTCCCAGCGGGCAACTGGGGGCTGCAGCAGGCAGGAGGAGTTACCCTCTTGGCCAGCTCAAATGCCCATGACTTGTTTTCAGCTCTTGCCATTCACTTTCTAAGTGGGAAGCCAAAGCGTAGGATTTCCAGAAGTGCCCAGCTAATTGCATTCAAAGTAAGGAAAAATCCTTCTGAGAGCAGACGGAACTGAGCTGGGCTACCAAGACAGGCATTTAATCTCAGCCAGATGTCCACTTGCCACTGTGCATGGTCTTAATCCATCAGATAAGTATGCTGAAGCTATTCAGATGAGACCTGAATTGATCTGCAATCCAAACAAATAAAAAGGGAAAGAAAACTTCCTGGAGGCTTCCTGTTCTCCATTTTGAAAAGGTTCTGCATTGTCAGTCTGGACACAGGCAAAGTGCTGTGAGGAAGTCCTTTCAGTTTGACCCTTTCTGGTGGAACTGGAAAGGAGCTGAGCCAGTCTCTTGTCATTTTTGAAGCTTCATGATCAGAAAGTTCAGTAACTGGCTGTGAAAGATTTGTTTCTTTCTCTCTCTCTGTTTAAATCTCAGTAAGTCTTAAGTTCAGGGAAAAGAAAAAAAAAAGAAAGAAAAGAAAATTAAATGCAAAACTGTTGTGCATCTGGGTTTTTACTTATTTATTGCTGATTTAAGGACAGACTGTGACACCATTCATTTTCCTCAGAATATCTTTTGGTCTTGTCTTCAGGAATGTCAGAATTTGTTATTTTATACCAAAACCAAGACTGATAACCTCAGTAACAAAACTTAGAGTAAGACAACCCTCATTACTAATGAGATGCTTGACCACTGAAAGCCTCCCATTAATTTACAGGAGTCTTCTTAATTAGCAGAGTAATTCTCACTTTCTGGGATGAGTTGTGAGTTAGTCCAAGCACCATGGATCACTTCAATTTTCTCTCCTTCCTAAGTCTTAGGCATTTGAAATAAATAGCACATGTGTGCTTTTATGGAACAAAGCACCTGAAGGCACTTCAGTCACTCATCTCCGAACTTGAGCCTCTGATATTTTCTTGGTTGTTCTGTTTGTTTGAAGCTCACTGGATCGGCAGGGCATCTGCAATAGCTGATGCAATGTCCAGCTGCAGCCTGAACCTGTGTTCCTGGAGAAATTCCTACTCTCACATGTAAGACACGGAGAAAGTTTCTACTTGGAGGAAGGAAAGGGCGTTAGGAAAGCACACAATATGATAGGCTGTGTAAAGCACCGAGATAAATAATGCTGACAGTGTGAGAGTAGGTCTTCATCAATCACTGGTACGTCCTAAGATGAAATACTCTGTTCAGTTCTGCTTACACCATTGAAAAAAGATTTTTTGATAACATGAGAGAGTCCAGAGCCAGATAGGAAACAGGGTGAGAAAGTGAGGAAAGCTTACAGGGCATGACTGCAAACTTTCTTATGTATTCAGTATATAAAGAGAAAGAAAGAGAAACTATTCAGCGTGGACTAATCTAGCCCTTAATTAGTAGGGGATTAGGGTGAAAGTTTCTTGTGGTCAAAATACGTGTAATGCAAAGAGTCTGGCATTTCTGGGAACTTCCTTGTGGGGTATGTGACTCAAATTCCAGTCAGTGGCCCCTGCAGCTCCTAAGCCTTCTCCAGCATGTCTGCCAGGCAGTGCCCAGCCTGAGACAAGGCTTCATGTCCTAGAGTCAGTTCCCTCTGGAGAGGAAACTTCAGCCTCTGTCCTGGCATATCTTTTTTTTGCAGGTCTGTCAAACAGGGCTTTGTCTGTCTCTGACTCCAGGGCCCATGCCAAGACCAGGTGTTAGCAGAGGACTCTTGTAGTGCCCCTCCATGGGCTAGTTCAGACCAGCATAGCTCCCAGGGTTGCAGTCTCTTGCCCCATCATACTGCTTCTCCCCGAGAAAAACCATGCATGTGAAAGAGCAGCTCTGTTAGATTACATTAAAATTTAAGTCCATGCTTGGAGGCAGACATACCTTTTTTTTTTTTTTTCTCCTTTTTCATGAAACGAAGCACTGTACAAAGGGAATGACTGGCTTTAAGTGCTTGTTTTCCACCTGGGATTTCCATGTTTATCTTCAGCCCTAGTTAAGAGATTGAATTACTCTCTTACATGTTCTGTATTTCTCTGTCTCATTTTTTAAGTCTATTTGGAAATAGAAGTATACTTAGATCCAGACCATTTGTATTTGCCACCTTCCTGCAAACAGAAAGTGAACCCAATCACCAGAATTGACCACCTCTGGAGAAGTTCAGTCCTTGAGTTAGTCCCTGCGAATGTGATACCTGCAGGGGAAGGGGGATGCTCACTCTCCTCTTTTCTCTCTTGCAGCAATGCGGCTGTGCACAGAGGAGTGCAGGGTTCTGGGGCACTCTGACCAGTGCTGGATGCCACCATTGCCCTCTCCTTCCTCCGATTACAGAAGTAACATGTTCATCCCTGGGGAGGAGTTCCAGTCGCCCCAGCAGCAGCTGCAGCAGCAGCAGCAGCAGCAGCAGCAGCAGGGCCTTGAGGAAGATCCACAGCCTGCTGACGCCAGTGAGAAGAAGAAGAGCTTCTCAACATTTGGTAAAGACTGCCAGAGCGAGGAGGAGTCAGGAGACACCTGCACCTCCTCTCTCCTCTCTGAAATGAGCAGCGTCTTCCAGCGCCTGCTGCCTCCCTCGCTAGATGCCTACACAGAGTGCAATGAGCTGGATCGCTCCAGCTCGCTGGAGCGCAGGAAGGGACATTTGCCAGCCAAGACTGTAAGTTATCCACAGGGGGTGGCAGCCTGGGCAGCCAGCACGCATTTCCAAAATCCTGCCAACAACGGCCCCGCGCTGGGGACTCACTCGAGCGCGCAGCCTTCCTCTAAATGGCTGCCAGCCATGGAGGAGATCCCGGAGAATTATGAGGAAGATGATTTCGACAACGTGCTCAACCACCTCAGTGATGGCAAACACGAACTCATGGATGCCAGTGAGCTGGTGGCAGAAATTAACAAGCTGCTGCAAGATGTCCGGCAGAACTAATTCGTTCGAAAGGCTATTTTTCCATATTTATGGAAAACTGGAAAGAAAAGAAAGTAAATCCCCAAAAGAACAAAAAAAACAGACTGAGAACTGGCATTGCCAACTAGTTGCATTTATCATAAATGTGTCTGTGTATGTTGAATATTAAAATACTGTATTTTCATATGTACACAATGCAAGTGTGATTATCTTTATCTGTATTTTAAAAATACATTTGTACCTTATATTTATGTGTAATTTAACAAATAAATTTTATTTTTGTACACCCACAGCAAGCATGATTTCCTAAATGTATATAGATGGTACTACCCCTGTCAACTTCCAGCATTCTTGCCACACAGGCATGTTAATAAGGAGAAGAAAAAAAAAAAAAGGAGGGCTATTGCTTTCCTTTATTATTTCTTTTAAGTCTCAACCGTTACAAATGCAAATTCAAACCACTGAAAAGTTATGCAAACGTTACTTTTAATAAATGATCCAACACCCTGTTGCGGTGTTTGATTCTTATAATAAAGAGTTGTCCACTCCCATGGAACCTAAAATGTCCTTTTTATTTTGATGCTTTTGATCTATAGAATAATTTTCCTATTTAATTAATGGATTATTGCAAGCTGGGGTCTTCTCTTTTACAAGTGTTTTTTTCCCCAAGTGAACATGGAATTCAGTGATGGGTCTTCCAGTGTTATCTCTGCAAAAAAAGGTAAATTTGTTCTGCTGTTGTTACGCTGCAAAGCCCGTTGAAGTGAGTGGTGTATACTTGAAAGACAGCAATAAAATCAGCTTTTCTGACCTCAAGCTGAATTCTCAATTTATGTAAATAAAAACTTGCAATTGACTGCTTTATTCTTGTAAAATGTCACCAAAATAAAAGGAATGTTGCACTTCTGAGGAAAGCAGCTGCTTATAGCTATATTTTTGCCTTTGTTGTAAGTGTGCCTATCTTATATTTGCAAAGGGTACAGAAATACTTGAACTTCCTAGAAGAGAGCGATCCTGCAGGTATGTTGGTTCTCACCGAATCCCATCCTTCCATAGTGGAGCTTCTCCCTGTAGTGAAACTAGCTCAGTGACAACAGTACTTTGTGCCATGGTGCCATCACCGCTGGGTGGGTGATCTAACTGATGTTTCTCAGGTAAAAGTTGATGGCCCTTTAGTTTTTTTGTTTTTTTTTCCTAAAACATTTTTCTTAGCCTGTCATAGAGAGGGAGATTTTCATAATAGTAAACAAATTGATTTCACAGTTGAGAAACAGGTGGGTCCGGGACTCCTGATGCTCTTTTCAGAAGAGTATTATTAAGAGATGGCCGGAAAAACTGATACTTTGGGCTTTCATTCAGAGCTGCAGACGCATACTTTTTATAGGGTATATTTTTTACCAGAAGTGTGAAAGCCTGTTGAAATATTCCAAGTGGACCTGGGCATAAAAACTGCACATACCACTCTTCTGGAGAATTGCATTTGGAAAGTACCCTGTAGAATACTTTTTAATGGTAGATACAGAAAAATACTGTCTAATGTTACCTGAAGAAACCCCAGAATTCTGTTGTGTGCATAAGCTTTATTTGGTCTGTTTGTAAAGAAACTTTAATCTCATTATTGGTTTTACAGTGCTGTAGATGTGATATTTGTTGATGTGTAGACATTTGTTGACACCTGAATAACAGAGAGATTCTCAACTTGTTTACACTTCAGGAGCTCATGAATGTAGCTAAGCTGGTTAGAAACACCAGGACCTCAAATTTCTCACCAAATACCCTTAATGGCAGCTGAAACTATCAGAATATTTTATCAATATGACCTACACATTTAAGGGAACTGGCTTAGCAGCATTGGTACAAGAAGATCCTGGACCTCTATTCCTGTTTGGAGAGTTGTTATGGCACCTTCGAATGCCAGCAAGACCTTGGACTCATTGAGCTAACACCTGTTACTGAAAGGAAGAAATCATAGTATGTCATTCATTAAATATTTGAAAACCACTTTCCTGTTTTTCCCCTTCCTTCCCACTAATAGGGCTTAATGGCCTCAGCCAGGCTCACCTGAGTCCCACCCCCCCCATTCCCCCTTCCCTTAAGGGCCCAGGAGCTCATTTAAGCTCAGCCTGAGGCATCCATCTGCTGTATGAGTGTTGGTCCTCATGCTTGTTTCTTACACGGACCTGTGACTTACTTTGTAGTAGTGTTTCCAGCTCCATATCCAGCTGCTGATGGGAGTCCTTGGATCGACCCTCATTCTGAGTTGTCACCTTGCCTTGGGGATGGATGCTGTTGATGGATCCCATTACCAGCACCCGGCTTAACCTGCTCCTTTCAGGTACTGTAGGGTGGCACTTTGTCAGTGGGGGTTCTGCCTGTGTTCAGATTGCTCTCAGCTCCTGGCCTGTCTCCTGCACCCCTCCTCAGACCAGCCCTGTTCTTGGTGCATCCTGACAATATCTTATGCCTCATGTTCATCCCAAGTTCTGCCCCTTTTAGCAGTAAAGGTTAGGCTAAATCTGAAACCGGTTTACATGCTGTAGCAGTCCTACCAGGTCCTGAAGTTCCTAAGGGCAAACCTTTGCCCTTTGCTAGTTTGGTTGTTTTATTTTTTTGTTTCATCTTAGCCTCCCCGCCCCCCCCTTTCAGTTTCTCTATTAGTAGCCAGTTTTAGTCCTGCTCTTCAAGTCCCATCACCCTCACCTCATCCTCTTTCCCCTCTCAGCTCTGTGATTTGTCAGTCAGTCACCCATGTACTAATGCTGCACATCCCATGTCTCTACTCATGTACTTAAAAAATACACCATGACATATCTAGTTTCTACCTCTTCTACTGGGTTTAGTTAACACATTCCTCAAATCTTCTCTAAATTTTCATGTGTAATTGCAGCCTCCGATCAATTCCTAAATTTCTTCCCCCAGTGCCTTTTACTGGGTGACTGTACAGGGTGGCAAGGGCAGATGTGCCTGGCTGCACCTCCCTGCCACTGACTTAGTGCAGGAGTGTACAGGCTGGTACTTTGACAATAGCTATTAAACTTAGAAATTATTTTGGTTTTCTATGGGCATGGATAAAACATTGCTGTCTGTTACAAAATCAGCAGCTGACAATGAAACTCTGCTTCGAGTGGTGCAGTTTCCTCCATAAATAAATGCAGATAGATACTGTTTCCCATTTCTAGGGGAGGAAATATTAGACCTTCAGGCTCAGACTGGTTTGTGCTGTCTACAGACTTGCAGGGCAGCCTGATAAGCTCCATTTTCACAGTCACATCATCCACTAGGGATTACCAACCTGTTTTAAATTTAAAATCCTTAAATCAGTTTATGCCCACTGGCCCGTGTCACATGGATAGTCTCGATGATTTAAAGAGCCATTGTTTGCAGAAGGGGTTTTCTAGCAAAAATAGTTTGCAGCAAATTTTTCTGGTAGCACTAGGCATCCAAATACTGTAAAATACGAAAGGTTTCACTAGAGGGGATTTCTGTACTAATGCACAGTAACAGTATTTGGGTATGTGCGTCGCTGCAAGGATCTTATCATATAAAGAGATCAGTTATAAGACTGCTCTCCAGGAGCAAAAATGTTTACTTGGATTAGATCTGAAATGCATCAGAGTTTGAGCTGCATTTATTATCACTAGGAAGCTTGCTAAAAGATCTGTAGAATGTGGTAATGAGGGAAAAATCCATCTAAATCCTACTTTGCTTAGAGTCCCTCATGGTCTCAGGCTTCCTTTATCAATTAGAGGAATTGTATGTGTATAGATATGTGTACACACACATAAAAATCCTAGCACCAAATCTCTTCTATGTCAAAATCGGGTGAAAATGTTATTACACAAGTTTACTTTTTTTATATTATCATTTTCAACTCTGAATTTGCTACATATTAGCAACTGAGAGAGGGTTAGGAGTTGATGGTGTATTTTTAACAGCAAACATCAGCGTGATTATCGTGTCCAGAGCACTAGATTGCTAGCATTTCTATAAACACTTGGCACAATTCTATCCTTGAAGCCCAAAAGTTTTCCTCTTTGGTATCATAATGATAGAACAGGTCATGAAAATCAGTGAAAATCAAGTACCAAAATACTGGTTATTACTATGTGCTGGTGGTTCTGTTGTTGCAATCATAGATGTAATTATTGACACGTTTGAATAAATACAAAGCTTAACAAATGCATGCCCAAACCAATATATATATATTTTTCTGCACTCCATATATGTTTTCTATTTTTTAGTCACTTCTGGAATGGATAAACTCGAAAATGTACTGAAATAATGATCAGAGGCAGTGGGTTGTTTGGCCACTTACTTAATTTGTGTTTAAGGTATTTCTGTAACCACTGCATCACACTTTACTGTTCAGTGTCCATTAAGATAAACACATTGAGAGGATGTAGAGGATGTGGCTGTCAATAATGACTTTGTTGCATTCTACACTCTGGTTGTTTTTATAGTTACTCTGCTTAAGAACAGCAATAGAAAACAAACAAAAGCTACCACAAAATATTTAACCTTTACTGTTTCCTATCTCTTTTTAATGAAAAATTGAAATTCATAGAAAATGCCAGGAAATTTGATTTCCTCCTCTTCTCTGCAACCTGCAAAGAATGTCAGATGTTTCCAATGATTAGAAGACTTGAAAACCTCAATTGTCAGCTGCATATATGAAACACAAACTTTCCACACTGCAGCACCTAGACTAGATAAACAGCCAAAGTTTTGGTCAGGGGGTTGGAAGCTTGTTTGGTGAAGAAAATCTTATGCTTAAACTTTGACAGAAAGGACAACACACGGAGGTTAGTCTTAGAACAAGTTGCTTTGAAAAACAAATAGAGAGAGAACTCTCTCTTGTTTAGTTAGCTTTAGGTTAACATAGTATCTAAACTGAGATCCCTAGGAGGCTATGGTATACATATGTTTCCTTTCAACAATGCAGACTGTTACAGAGAGGAGTGAAACCGTGCCTGAAAGTGTATCTCAGGGTCAGACTTTCTTGCACATAAAACTTCTGCAACGTATTCTGTAATGCAGTTTATATAAATAGTGATAATATTGTAACTTCAATCAATAAAGCATATTCATAATTAGCAACCCAGTTGCACTTTCCATCCTCGGAGCTGTTGAACCGTAAATGACTGAGCACTTAAATGATAAAATATTCTGGAATCATTTAACCCGCTACTGAAAAAAGAGCCTTTCTGAAGAGATGCATGGGAGCAGTTTAAACACTACTGTAAAAACTGCTTGCCATAGAATTGGTAAATAACGCTTTCTTGAACTGAAATTCAAGGTACACCCTGACAGAAATGGGTAATAACCTAAGTTTAAATTTGGCCAGTGCACACATTCTCCCAATACTTGCCCAAATAGCACAGTGGAAAATGACTGTACAAGCTGTTTTACAGCTTGCATGAAGCATTGAAAGCATCACCGTGCATCCAGTTTCATCACATGACTTTGTTTTAGTATGGATTCAACAGAAAAAAGCACTGCAAAATGAATCAACAGCACCCCTGATACATAAACTAGATATGCCTTGAAGGACTTTTAGCCTTGTAGTGGCCACACACAATGAATTCCAGGTAAGTTTCAGAAGTTCACACAGTGACAGAAGAAAGTTGTGTGACTTGAGGGAAATTTCTTTTCATGTATTTTTGGAGAAATTTTTTTTAATGTTAACTAAGATTTAGAGCCACAAAATCTCTTAAGCAACCATAAGTTCGTCTAGCATGGTTTTTATCATCTAAATGCTAAATATAAAATCTCAGAATAAGGATGCCTACTTGTTGATTGGTCTTACAGCTGTGACTTACAGCATTGCCAATAACTCTTGACAAATAGGTGCTTGATTGTCTATGTTCCATATAAATTCTGCATTAAATTCTCTAGATATGGAAAATATCTGTGTCCGGTCACACAAAAGTCTGTCAATGCCTAAGAACCTAAATGATGTGGGGCAAGCAATCCATCACCTAACTCATTTCAGGACATTAGTGCTGCTGAGGTTTGCTCTTCTGAATACACGTGCAAGGCTGGACTCCAGAGAAAATGTAGGAAGAGAAAAGAGGGCTGCTTGCTGTGACAGGCACTGGGAAGCAGTTGTTCCAGGCAGTCACCCCTCAACTCTCATTTGTTTCTTTTCTCTCTGTGGCTGAACATATGCGTTTCAAACTTTGAAGACAGTGGCTTCAATGGTAAAAAATGAAAATGTGTGGGAGGCTAGTGGTTTGGATAAGAAGTTGAAGCTTCCTGGGAAGAGAAAGGGGTTTGAAGCTGGGGTTTCTCATAGCTCTGGTAATGACAGCAGTACCCGCTGTATTTTCATATACTTCTGCTTTGTGAGGAAAAATTGTTATAAGCTCTTGTCAGGAAGGTAGGATTGATTATGGGGGGGTGTGCGTGTGTGTTCAAAAAAGCCTTTGGCTTTAGCTATTTCTTATTTAAAATCTTTTACCTTTAATCCAACTCTGGTAGGCTGCCCTTCTCTCCTCTCCCACAGCAGCCCCTTGGCATTCCTGCCTGTGCTCTTTGCTGCAACTCTTACTCTAACAAAGATAGTGTGGAACAGCTGAAGGGGTCGATCTGGTTGAAAACTAATGGTTTCCTCATGATGAGATGCATGCTGCTGCAGAGGAAGGAACCAAGTATAGCATAACCTGGGCTTTATTTGGCATTGGTCACTACAGATTTAAGCCTTTGGTCAGCACTGAACACACAACTGTTGTACTCTGAGCATTGCTAAGAAAGCAGATATGAGAGCATGGAGAGCTGGGCAGGCTGCAGGATTTGTTACATGCCAGCTGTCTGGGTGGACCCAGTGCTTTAGGGATGCTCTGCCAGCACCCCACAGCCTAAATGATTCAGACATGGTTGTGGAGGGTGGTTTTTCCCTGTAGACCAGACATTTAATCCATGCTGCCATCATCTGCTTTTCTTACTGACTGGGTCAGATGTGACATTCCCTGTCAAGTGCAAAGTTCTTCCTGTGTATTTACCAGAAAGCATCTGAGTACTATAGATCCTGCTATGTTAAAAGGTACATACATTCTTTCATGTCTTAAACTGCTCTGAAAATTAGTGTGAGAGGAAGCCTGTCTGCTATTTACTTCATTAAAACCACTCCTTCATTGTTTTGTTGCATCTCTCATTGGTTCAGATACTAATACCCTTCGTCTCAGTGAAAGAGTGAATGATTTTTTTAGGGGGAAAAAAGTAAATCTAACAGCAGGGAGTGGAGAGACTGGAAAGCCAATGCTGTCCCATGTGACCTAGGAGAACTCTCTTCATGTGAAGTCCACGGTGTTTTCACAGCAACTATGGACTGATAATTTTGAATTTTTTTAAAAAAAGTTAAAACGTTTAAAAAAAGTATTCAAAGCAAAATGGTATTTTCGAGTTGCAATATTTAATTGGTTGGCAAGATTCACTTCCAGCTAGTAGGGCAGTGTCCTAGGGTCACCATGGCAATGTTAAGTAGAACCCATGAATTATGCCTTAAAAGGAAGTGTTCTTTCTACTGTGTATGGAAAACGAAACAGCGTCTCACACGTGGTACTGTGGTTATAATAACTTCACATAACTTAGTGTCTTTATCTCTTAAAAAGATAAGGCTTCAACAGTGATTATATTTAGATCTCAGAAGGAGAATTCAGATTATCCAATTACTGTTATGTACAAGGAAAATAAGCAAAGCCTAGATGAGAGAGGGTTGTGTTTGTCTGCTTTTTACAGGCTCCAGCTGGTCTGAAAATAAAATGGTTGCTCTCTCTACACATAAACAGATTTGTTACATGTTTAAAAGTGCATTGCTATAAAACATGGTTGAAATGGAAACAGAGGCGTGTGTGAGACTGATATTTTACATGTATGGTTAATCATGCCCAGACTGTTTAATCCTGGATGTGAGAAAAAGAGGCTGATTGCTGATGCCCTGGATAAAGCTAATGGTAAGAATCCTGTGGTCTGAAGAACTGAAGGTACTGCCTGTGTGTGAGAGTGTGTTGAAAAAATCCATTTTGAAACTAATACAGTACTGTGCAAGAAGCAAATGAAAGGAATAGGTTAATAAATAAATAAATCAAATTTTCTTGTTAATCAGGCCTGCACTGCTTCAAGTAATGCCTGTTATACACGTTATTTGTAAACTGACAGGTAACCTGTCTGGTTTTTATACAAATGATGACAAACAACCACAGCAGCCTGGTGCACCTCTGACAAAGAATGATGGATATTTTTTATTCAAAGAAAATGAAAACATAAGGCTGTTAAATTGTCAGGCTTGAGACCACCTGGGCTTATTTTGACCCATCTGGCTTTCTTAAATTCTTATGATAATTAGGTCACCTAACTAAAAACAATATGATGATTTGTATCCAGGCTAGGAAAATGTTCAGGGTAAAGTGATTTAAATAAATCATCTTTTCCAATTAACAGTGGCTGATAGTAAAATCTTTATACGTCCTCATGTTTGGATTTTGAATTTTTCTTAGTTTGTGTGTTTGGTTTTGCTGTGCAGGCTAATGTCTGACTTGACCCTACAGAGAGTCCTATAATCTAAACTTTCAGAATCTTTAGGAAGTTAATGTAATTTGGGCATTACGGTTTCAGTGGTGCAGTTGGTGAATGCTGTTTGCACTGCTTCAAGGAACCAAGTTATGCTAACACAGTCACGCTTTATGATCTTAAAAAGCTGTG
>JANHFX010018861.1:12033-35848 GCA_027560015.1 Chloroceryle amazona | reverse complement strand
GGTGAATGCTGTTTGCACTGCTTCAAGGAACCAAGTTATGCTAACACAGTCACGCTTTATGATCTTAAAAAGCTGTGAAACAAAAGCACAAGTGCAGATGTGTATTCTGAAGGGTAACTAAAATTCAGGTCTCTCCGATGGTTCTCATCCCACTGTAGCACTTGGAGCAGCAAAGCGTATGCTGCACGTTTGAGTACATAACTTCATATGGGAAATAGCAAAGAGATTTATCACTGCAAACATTTGTAAACAACTGAAAACTCAGTGGCTTTCTGCCAGCGTGGGTGGACAGCAATAGTGCATTCTGATGCTCTGTATTACTCAACACAGATTTCTTCAGCATCATTTACAAAAGTCTACAACAAAACACTCATAAAGAATTTGCAGCCGTTCAAGTTAACTGTGCAGAGTGACAGCCAAGATTGGTCAGCATATGTAGTTCTGCATTTTTGTATCTGCTAGAGGAAATTACCTCATTCCTTCAAACTGCTTTAGGGCAAAGGTACACACTTGTCATTAACAGCAATCTTAAAATATGAGATTTAGGCAAAAGAAAGCACGTATTAAAAATGTGTCAGAAAGGAGCCAACGTGATTATTTGGCAACTAAACTGTCAGGAAAGTTCAAAAGTTAAAATATGAAGCATAGCCACTTGTATTCACGTAGACCTTACTCAACTGAAAATTTAAAAAAAATAAATCCTGTTCTTGTGAATGACTGTGCATGCTATGGCACTCTTAAATGGCTTAATTTCTTAGAAGTACATAAATCCAAATACAAAATGAGAATCTGTATGTGGACTGCATTACTGTTTTGCAAGTCAACTTAGTGATAGTTTATTTTTTTAATATTAAAATATAAACAACTACTGATAGAGGAAACATATTCAGAAGCACGGGAGTACTGCTTTTTTCTGGGGTAGACAGCCCTGTGTGGGCACAAGTTTTAGTAAAAGACCAAAGGTCAGATATTATGGCAAACAATTTGTGTAGATTTTTGAGTGTTTGCAGTTATTTCATCTACTTACCACCCATCTGTGGTACCACTGCCGTGACTAAAAACTTCTGAAAGACTGTTGTGTTAAGAGTAAGTTTTTAATGGTAGTGTTTCACTGAAAATGAAACTGCAGTAGAATGGCAAACCATGTATCATCAGTATCAACTTACAGGGTGAAAGACTAAGAATGGATACTATTGCTCTGAAACTCAAGGGAAACCTTCCCAAAGGCACTGTTCTTATTTTAACTTATTTTAAAACTGAGCAAGGAGAAAAATATTTGTTCGCCTTCAGTTCCTATGGTGCTTCTTCTTATCCCAGATTTCCAAGAAAAAAAGAAGGGCAAGGGAAGGACCTGGACAGTCCTTGGAGGGTAAGAGTGCTCTGCCCTAACTGTGTGCCAGTATTTAAGTACCCCAGTGAAGGGACTTAGCTGGAGGTCAGACCTGCTTGTCTGTATAAATCCTCTCTATCAGGTGCTGGGCTGGACCTAGGGATTTGTGACTGGTAAATCTTGTCAGGTGTCTGTTGCCTTACTGGGCTGGGTTTGGCTGAGGCCAAAGAGGGCTGGGTAGACTCTGCTAGTGCAGAGCTGATTCATTGAGCCCAGAGGGTCCAGCACGGTCTGTTTAAATCTTGGCCAAGGCCTGAAAAGGCTAGATCTTCATCAGCACTATCGAGAGGAGTCTGAATGAATTTGGTGATTTGTTCCAAGGACGCTTTGGCCCCATGGGTGGCAGCCAAACATATGGTGACTCCTCGGGCTGGTGGGACAAAAGCAGCTGGCTCTGCCAGCTCCTCCACCCACTGCTGTGGTGGGCCTCTGGAGAGGGTTTGTGTGCACTCTCTCATTTCTCTCTGCTTGTTGGACCAGTGTCTGAAACAATTCATACCCTCTTTACACCCTGAGGCTCTGACTGAGCTGGCCAGGTAGCAAACAGTGCTTCTGGAGAGAGCCCAGCTTGTAACTGTGGGAGGGAAGAGTGATCTGGGGAAGAGGGGATCTAGTGTTTTTCTTGACTGTGCATTGTCCTTGGTAATGGTCTTTTTCACTGAAAGCAGCAACATTATTATTATCTCTCTATGGAGTCAATAGGCAATAAATGAAAGCCTGTCTGGCTTCAGAAATGAAAGCCTGTCTGGCTTCAGAAATGAAAATTGATTCCTTCAATTTGGAGACAGCTTGTGTTCTCTTCATCCCCTCTGGAACCCGAGCGCACAGAAACCTCTGCCAAAATTAAGATGCTGCTGCAAGGGTATCGGAAACAGCTCGCATAAATATCAACAGGAGGCAAACACAAACAAACAGGGGTGAAAAAGGGTAGTGTCTGTTTGCTTGTGCTGGGGGCAACTCTGCAATGAGAGAGGAATGTCACCCCCATAGAAGGTGCATGAGAAAATATTTCAACCCTAGTTTTTCTCTTGAGAATTGTTCAGCAGTATATTCCCAGGCAATTTACAGAGGAGATTCTTACTGGATGTTACATACGAGTGTCTTTGGGCAATTTAGGTAAATGTTGAGCCTGGGACTTGATGTACAAGGCCACAGAAGTTAGGTAAGATATGATAGATTACTTCTAAAGAACATTATCAGCAATGTTATGTGTTTAGCAGCATTCTGTAGCTTAATGCTATCTTCCCATAAAGCATTCTTTGAAAGAACAATATCTGAAAGGAGAAATAAGGGAGACTATGCTGAAGTATCTCTCCAAATCCATAAAAATGTAAACACTTTATTGGAAGGCTGTTGGAGACAAAATAATTATTCTTGTTTTTTTTTTTTTTACCTCACCATTTAGAATACTTATTTCATAAGAGATTATTCACAAGAGATTCTAGTTGCAGCACTACCAGAAGTGATTTTTCTGTTTTATTCCAACCTCTCTGGGGATGGCTGTCCTGACTACCTGGAAGATGTCCTTGTCCCTCCCAGTACTCAGCTCCACATCTTTAGTAAATTAGTCTGTGACCTGTGAGGGACACTGGAAAACTTCCAGGTGAGTCCTCAGTAAAATCAGTAATCTAAGTATTTAGAAAGATAGCATTTAATAAGTTGAATTCAGCAAGCTGACCTAGGTACAACTTTCTGGTAGCTCCTAGAGAACCAGTTAGCACGCTATTCACTCCAGCCAGCATTGGCTGCTCAGTATTTGTGGTTGTTTTATCTACTAGGAAAATAACCTACAATATGCACTGCTGGGATTCAAAGATATTTTATAACACAACATGAAATTCAGCAAAAAAACTTGGGTTCAGTCTGTTCAAACAAGAGGACTAATCTCTATTTTTGATGGTTTTTTTTCTGGTATGGGAATCTTTTGTTTTGTTTTTGTTGCATTTTGAGGTGATCAATGTAGAGTATGTAAAATAAAAAAAAATCAGGGAGATTTATGTCCCAGGTGAATTGAATTTGCTTGAGGACAAACAGACTATGACTGAATACAAAAGCATTTTCATAAAGTGCATGTCAATACTTAGATGAGCTGCTATGGATGTTTTATTAACCTTACAAAAAGGATTTTTGATTTTTTTTTTTCCCAAATGCAATTACTTTAAAAGGCACTTGGGGAATACAGTGGTTATCTGAACATATGAGTGCATGGAGAAGGCTGCCACTTGGAGTGGACATTAAGAACAGGTTCTTCACTGAGAAGGCTGCTTACTGGAAGAGGTCCCCAGAGTAGTGGTCACAGCACCAAACCTGTCAGATTTCCAGGAGCATCCGGACAAGCCTCTTTAGTCATATGATTTAAGTAGTCCTGTAAGGAGCAGGCAGTTGAACTTGATGATCCTTATGGGTCCCTTTAAATTTGAGATATTCTGTGATACTATGATTTAAACCATAAAAAGTTCAGACTACTGACAAAAGCTACTTTGTAAAAAGACATATCTGCCACAGCCAAGTCCATCAAAAAATGCAACGGGTTCTTTGCTCATGATGATTGTGCATCAGAAGCACATTTCTTGCTTGCTCTTTCAGAAGAGCTCGGAGACTTCAAGTGGCAGATGGAAAAAAATAACAGCCAAACTGGAGATAAAACAAGAATATTTGTAATACTCATTTCCGAAACAATGAATAAATTTCACATCATTCTAGAGAGTTCTCTAATCTCTAAGGAGATGCAGTTTATAAAAAGTTATCTGGTTCTATAATCTGAAAAACTGACACGTTAAAAGACCCACGTCCCATCTGTAACACTAAAAGCCAGGTTGAGAGGCAACGAGGAGGATGTGTCCTGAACCAGTTCAAGGAGGACATTAACAAAGAAAATGGTACCTGGTTTGCTGAGCACGAAATATGATCTCCAAAACATTGCAAATGGAAAATGCTTGTCTTCAACCTGCTTCCACATCTGAGTTTGTTTTTAAAACGACTCTTTCAAGTGAAACCTGATGAAGTGAAAAGATTGGAGTATCAGCAGCTGGTTGGCAGAGAGATGTGCTCAGGATCATTATGGTCAGTTGGAGAACAGCACAGAGCGTATCTAACAACATCATACAGCAGGAGGATGAGTCATAGCCTTACCAACCATCATTAGAAGAAATTGGTTGGAGGCTGGGGGAACATTAGGGAGAAGGAAGTATCCCCACAGTACCTACTGTACTGTTCTGTGTTATGGTAATTTTGTCTTCTCTGTGGATGTTTGTTGAGCTGGAGACCATAGGGAACTAAGATGATGGGTAATGGAGATGTATGTTTAAATTTAAATGTAGACTTTCAGATTAGTTTAGAATTTCAGGACTTTCAAAAAATTTCTGTAACAATCAGAAACTTACAAGAACTGCAAAAGAAAAAAAAAAAAGGAAGAAAGAAATGGCAGAAATAGGGGACCTACGTGAAAGAGCAGAACATTTCTTTTAGTCCAGAAACTGGCAAAGAGCTCTGTGTAAGCAGCTCATTCAGTTCCTGCAAAACAGAACAGGATGGAAATTAGAGACAGAAAATGCTTATTAGGTTATGCAGGCCATTTCCCAGTGCTAGCAGAGAAGGAAAGAAGTGGAAAGTACTTCTCATGTCACTCTCTCATGTCCCCTCTGGCTATATTTGGAAACAACATGAATAGACTCTGGAGGGAGCCCCACCCAGTTGCTTTTAGTCAGAGGAAGTTTGGCAATCTGTTAAATGGTGGGAGAAGGGAGGGGAAAATTGGAGGATGCTCACAGAGATGTGAAACCCCTTTACTTTGTGACCTGGAGCACTTTTGTTGAATTTAGTGGCATAGGAAGAGACCAAATGCTGAAATGATAATCTGAGCTATTCTCATTTTGGGCTCACACCCCAATACCTTCTCTTCTGCTGTCATGCTGGGAGGCTGTACTGCTGCTGTGCTGGAGGTGTTCCTACAGCCCAGGAACTGGCTCTGGCGGGCAGTGAACGATGATCCAAAAAGGATGCTGGCAGCAATCTGTAACTAAAAATAAAATTAATACAGTAATTCATGGTAGTTGAGCTCTTTTGACCCGGCAGTCAGAAAATGATAAAAGCAATATCAAAGTTTCATTACAAAAGGAGAAAAGTCCCTTTGACTCACCTTAAACAGCTGACAGCTAAAAATAACAATTTTAAACTGAGATCTGCCTCTCTGCACCTCTTTGTTTGCTGTTCAGCTCTGTACTCTTTCTTATTCTGTTTTTGAAGTTAAATTCCTGTAACCAATGCCACCAAAGCCAAGTCACATGGGTAGCAATTCAAGACTAAGTAATTTTGTGAACTTTTTCCTGTCACCCAACTACAAGCATAACTATAGCTGCCAGAAAAGAATACAAATGTTTTTCTTTCTTTTTTTTTTTTTACTACCTTGTGGAATTTAGTTCAAGTAGTTTATCTGGGTTTGATTTATTTTCTTTTTAACTGCATATTTTTTAAATATGATGTCATATTACTCTGAGTTATTCTGACATCTCAAAATGTGATGTGGTGGAGGTGAAGTAAGCCAAACTGTACTGGAATCTTCTTTTAATAGCAAAGAAAGTCTATTCTTCTCTGAGACTCTGGACAACAAATGTTTTTCCAGTTGTTACCATATGATGTCTACAAGATCCGAGTCATCATTTTATGAGGTACTGTGGGTCTGATCTTTGTGGTGTCAAAGTGGCTATGGGCTTTGAAGTTATAAGAGCTGAGCAGATTTATATCAGCTACAATATCTGGCCAAACTGATTAACTGATTATTACTGTGTTTGGGGGAAGGCTTGCCTTTGATCTCTGATACTTTTAAATGAAAGAACAGCCCAGTGCCTTACTCAGTTTTATACTCTACCAGTGCTTTCCTGGGCAAAGCTAGGGGGGGATCCGAAATAAAAAGCTTATATTGTTGGTGTCTAAGTAGCTTGTTGCTCAAAATCTGATGGAGTAGTCCAGGATAGATCATGGTCACCTTCTTAACCACAGATGAGTAGCTTTTCCTTTGAACAGCAACTTTATATCTTGCTTTATGATTTGGGAAATAAGGAAAAAATTCCTTAATGTGTAAAGCATGAATTGCAATGGTAACCTGTTAAACTAGAAAAGCAGCAAAGTAAATATTGTCATTTCATTCTAGTTAAATGCTCCGTAAGAGTTCAACTGTAAGTCATCAAATGTACCTTTAATTATTTTGTCAGATCGTGAAAGATTTAAATACCTGTTGATTTTTATCCCACAGGATTCCTATTGGTTTATTACACAGAAGTAAAGGCAAAGAAATGGAAAACAAAATGGATTATGTGGCAGAGAAAGGTATAGATGTGAGTGAGAATATTAAGAATAGTGCTGTACTACTAGAAAGGCTGATACCATCCTATCAATTGAATAATATTTTAAGTCAATGCAACATTAGCAGAAACTGGCAAAAATATGGATAGTAGAAATTTTTTATAATTAATAACCAAGTTATTGGGTTATTGAAAATATTTCTATATCCTGTGTACTGCAAATAGTACCAGTCTTGCAAGTCCATCATAGAGGGACAAGGTTGAACCATTGCCACTGAAGATGGGAATAGCTTTCAAAGTAATGTTCAAAGGAGCTTTTCAGGCTAGAAACATGTTATACTGACGGGCTTAAAATTCAAATTGGTTTTAGCACATTAGTCACAAATTAGAGTAACTCGACAATATTAATAATAGTCATTTACAAGCCTAAGATCTTTATTGTATTCCAATGTTAATGCCAAACCTCTAAAGCATTTGGGTTAGGACTGTACTTAGATGAGTAACCCTAAGGAATGTGTAGAAGAACTTTAGGTAATTATTCTAGTAGTGATGACTCAACTGTAGCTTCCTATAGCTTCTGTTTAAGCGAGATATTATGACTACTTGATGGGAGGAGGAACTGAGGTTCTGACTTTTTGAGGGTGTCAATGAGCTATTGACATTCTCCACAAGTCTTATGCACTCAAGCCAGTTTAATCTCTGGCCTAACTACAGTCTGAGCATAACCAAACAACATCTGCAAACTCTCTACTTACCCCTTCCATTTTTATCAACACATAAACAGATCCCATGAAATGACACTAAAGGAATATGAACTATAATTACTAGGTCTTCACAAAGTCTATTTTATACTATTGTTTTTTTAGACAGGGATGGACAAGCTGGTCTTACAACATATCTAGGTATTTCACAATCTTGAGCTATCAGGGAGCACCCCATTGAAAAAAAACAGTCCCAAGGGCCTGAGAAGCCCAGGGGAGAACATTCTACCCATCACTATTTCCATTCTGTATCTTCACAAATAAGTGCTAAACACAGCAAGTTTGATATGAATATTAAACTGAAAACTAAGTCCAGAGCTTCTGGGCTTGGGTTCCTGTACATGTGGCTTAGATCCTCCTGATTCCTTAATGAAGTAAAAAACCAGGCTAATGCAGGTGTACCCACATCTGTTAAAAGAAGGGGGATATAGCCACAGCATGTACTACTACAACCTATTAGTTGAGACAGAGCCTCCTGAAAGTAGGTTGCCTATCCTTTTAAATCTGCTTAAATCAAACCCAGTATTTATAATCCATTTAGGAAGCTGAAAGCAATGAACATTAGAATTAGCCTATGAGGGTTAAAAAAGAAAAAATACAGCAACCAAACACTAATCCTCAACAACTAAATTTATTTTCAAACCCTTTCCTTTTCCTCTCTCCATCTCACATTGTTTTCTTTTTGTGGTTTATCTGGTGTTCGATGAGCTGTTCAGTATTTGTGGCTCTTAGTAATTCCAAGAGTATCTGGGGACTAAATTTTTAGCTTGAAGGCACTATTGTTTGTTATTTTTTTATTTTGGTAGTGTCTAAATGTCCCACTGAGGAGTGAAATCCCACTGTGATAGGAGTGATACAAATACAGTATAAAATAAACTCCTGCCATGCCTTGCCACTGGGTAGGAAATGGGTGGAAACAGATTGTCTTTGGACCAAGGGTAGTGAGGACAGAAAGCTCTAGCCAGGAATGCACAAACCTGTGCACATTTACAGAAATCTTCAAGATTGAGCTTTGAAGATTTATACTGAAATATTTCCCAACTGATATACACTTTTCTAATATAGTCACCTTCAGTTCACTCCAGCTCATGCCTGTGTGTTGGCATTTTGGTATATGTGAGTTGGATTTCATCCCTTCATGGTAAGTTATATCTGAAATTATTCGAGAAAACAAATGATGGAAAGATTTGACACTTTGATATGAGGTAGATGAGAATCTGTCAGTAGCAACATTGGTCACGACTAAGTTAAATTTCTAACAGAAAGCAGAAATCTGTGTTTTATCCATGGCAGATTAATTGGAAACAATTGACCTGAAATAAAAAAATGGGAATGTTTGATTCTATTTTCACAAGTGGTGCGTGCATTGTTCAGACCTAAGGCATTTGCTAACAGTGTATGTCAAAAAGTTTAGTGGTTTACACATTTATTTTTTTGGTGCCAAAACCATCCCTTCTACACAGGATGATGCAGCTGCTTGCAGGGTGGTCTATAAAGTAGATCCCAGTAATGCACTTCCTTTGAGAAACCATTGCAGCTCTGTGGAAGATGAATGCAAATATATATTTTGGTATTTATTAATTAATTACTGCTTATTTTAGTATGCCTAGACTAAGTGGATTCACAGCAAGAATGCTAAACAGGTGACCAGGATCAGGGTCTTGGCAAATTTGAATTGGACTTTAAGTTCTTGTTAAATTTTGTTGAGCTTTTTTTTTCCTGAAGAGACTGTTAATCAAAATGTTGGAATTACCTTATGATCTAAACATCTAAAATGTTATTGAGCATAGCAATTCTTCCAGAGAGAAAACTTAATGAATTTTCAACTAACATCCATGGTATCTAAATAAGTTTGCCATGATTAATGAGTTGTATCATTTTTCTTCAAGGAAATTATTGGAAGCAGTTAATTTTCAAGGCTTGTATAAACTGTGGCCCTGAAATATTTCAGAAAATAGGGGGTTCAAGGCTCAATACTCCAAGCATGTATGGAATTTTATTGGCATGGAGTAACTTTATTGGCATGAGAAATTATACTGAAATTAAGTTTGGTAGGAAGGCAACATGAGTGCCAGTGCTAACATACAATATTTAGGCCTTGAGTAGAAAATAAATACAATAATCTTGATATATTTAGATGGAATGATTATATGGATAAATATAAAAACATGTGTTTGGAAAAAGAGAGGCAAAATTACTTGCAAGAATCCCACAAATACTGCTGCTTTTTGTTTTGTTTTGTTAGTTTGGGGGAAAATATTGTGACTTTATGCAAGAGTTACATTTCCTTTAAAATTCACGAAATAGTTTAGTGGGTCAAAACCCAAATATGCCTGAATATTTATAGAGATTGAGGGCATCAGCCTACCTTGAAAAATGGGATCGTGATCTCATTTCCTATGCAACAGTCATCCAATGCATCCTGCAAAATTTCCTGTCTAGAAACAGCAATATGAATGATCACAATCAAGCATAATGAATTTCTTAGTTTACATGCAGTCCGTGAAGTTCTAAAAAAATTGTCCTCAGGCATTCTGTCCTAAGGATATGCCAGCTGGGTGTTGCTTTTTTTAAAATATTTTTTTTAATTTATATGGAAAGAGAAAAGAATCAATTCCTTAGTAAAGCTGGTAAAAACTCATTTGTGAGTGGTGGCACTAGACATGAATAACTCTGTATGTGAAACTACAGGGGGGAAAAGCACTTGCCTTTTTATTCTTGCCTGCTTTACGGTTTGTAAATGATAAATGAAATTTCCTAGCAATGCCCTGCAGTAATAATTCAAGTTATGTTACAGAATACCCTGTAAAAAGTATTGTGTTACAGCATTACCAAAGAAAAAGACCATCTTTTTTTTTCTCTCTCTGGAAAAGTGTGCTACATTAGAACATTCTTCAAACACCATTTAAATATTCCAGGACGCTACAATGATTCAACTTCAGTGTGCTCAAACATTTTGCTTAAGTAACTTAAAACATTATGCCCACTATTAATATTGATTCTTAGGAATAAACGTAGTTAAATTTTGTTATTAAAGTATAAATCTGGGTAGCTGTGGGTGCCCACTCTCAGCCCATAAACCAACCTTGAGATGGGAGAGATGAGCCTGAGCAGCACAAACCTGATGGCACCACTGCGTAAGCCGCTTTTCTAATCACGCATCCCCTTGCCCTGGCCCATGCTAGAAAATCCTCATTGACACATTTTTTATGACGTTTTATTCATGGCTGTTGTTGTATGATGAAAACCAAGACGAAAAAGACATTATCTTCAACTGGGGCCAAGGGTAGTGTCTGCAGTGTCCTTTAAGCCCTTTAAAATAGGATCCTTTTGTTGGCTCGGGTGAGTGGAGGCTCTTTAACATTCTGAACCTGCTGCGGCTGCTGGGGCAGTTCATCACCAGAGAATAGAAAAGGGCCCCTGGCATATCAAGTAAAATAAATAAATAAAAAAAAGCAGGGGAGGAAAGCGAGAGAAAGGCAAGTCCTGGGCACACAGACAGGGCATTGTGTAGGCAGGGTCTAAAGAGCCTGGCGTTAGGTATATTTCATAATATGAAAAGACAGACCGATTTTGGCCCCCTCGCCTGGTGGGATCAGTGCTGTCAGTGCCATTTATTTTCAATCCCCAATGATTTCTGTATCCCCACAACCCTTTTGCATAAAAATGAACCATTAAAGGCAGTCAAAACACCTGCTTTGCTGACAGGCCCGATTAAAGCTTTGATTTATCCTTCCAAGTGAGAGCTGATCTGCTGTTCCTGGGGCCTCACACTGGTGTGTAATTCATCGGAGGCTGAAGGTCCCTTTTCTGCATCCCCAGCTTCAGCTGTGGGTGCTTTTTGTACCTGCTTGAGAGTTGAGCCAACTCTGAGAACACCCACCCCAGCTGGAGGCCAGGATTTTTCCATCCCTACTGGCGCAAGTTGCTCGTCCCATCTTATTAAGTGACAGTAAATTACTGGACTAATTGGGGAGGGCCCCAAACACAGGGGTGGATGTTTCTGAAGAGCCAGCCCTCCTCCCACTGCAGGCTCTGGAGAGCGGCTTCACCAGATGGAAAGGAATAGTGATGCTCACCCCGGCTTCGTCCTTTCCTGCAGCTAAAAACATCGACACTCAGTGTGGAAGTCTTATGTCCTGTGGTAACCCTTTACTCCTTTATAGTCAGGTTTTGTGTTGTGGTCTTAAACCTTCATTTTGGTAACTGTGCTGATGATGCTGCACACAGTGACCACCTCCCTCCCTAGGCTCAAAACCAGCATAACAAGTGGGAGCAAGACTTGCAATCTCCTATGGGCAAGTGGGGAGAAAGGTTCAAAGCTTTATCACTGTCACTGTAAAAATAGATACTACTTAAACCTGCTGAAAGGTTGAACTGGGTCTGCTTTTCAGAAGAAAAAAAAATTACTTAGTGGCTTGTGGGTGTCTGGAGACAGTGAACAAGTTTTCATTGTTTTTGTTTGTTTGTTTTGATTTGGTTTTGTTTATTTTTGTTTGTTTGTTCTTGTGTTTGTGTTTTTTTAATTATATCCTGCATATATATTCCCCTACATCCAAAAAAACCAGCCTTGAAGATATTCTGACAAAATTGCCTTGTGAATATACTTGACTTATGCACAATCATTGATCTACTCAACCACTAAGCTACTGTAGAACCAGAGCATGGTATAAAAGAAGGGTGAGCAAATCATTCCCCGTGGATCAATGCTCAAAAATTTCCCAAAGTGAGACTTTTTTTTTTTTTCCCCTGAATTGGAAAACAACTTTTCACTGAAACTAAAACATACTACATTGATATTTATAAATAAACCATGAACAAACAGAATGATTATGTTCTAAGCCTTTGTTCTGAAACAATACTTGTTTTTGAAGTGTTGATTAAGTTAATGCATAATCTAACATAGTAAAAATATAATGTATTGTTTCATTTTGATAAAAACAATGTTTCATGTGGCCAGGTGTAACATTTAAAAAAAAAAACCAAACAAAAATCAGGAGAGAACTGAAAAAATACTTTGAAATTAAGGAAAATCCATAATGTCTCCTATTAAAAGAAAATGTATTTCTTTGTTTAAAAAAATGCTGCATTATAGGGAACTGGAGCATTAATGTTAAAATAGCTTTAATATATTTTCTTTAAATGGCAGAAATTATGTAAAATTTACATTTTCAGTTGAGCTAACTACCTGGCATAAGTCTACAGTGCAGACAGTTCTGCTCACTCTTCCAAATGTGAAGTAGTATCATAGTTTAAATTCTGATCTTCCAGCAGGTCTAAGATGTGGCACCACAAATGTTATGGTGAAGCTGCAGAAGCTGAGGGCACCTGGCAGCTTCCTGACTTCATGTTCAGCTGTGAGGTAGGCATCAGCTTGTCCTTATCTGGATTGTTTTCTTGCACAAGAAGGATGCATGTGCACAGGGCAGGTAGGACCCAGCCAGACTCAGCTGAATGTCAGTAGCACATGTGCTAAGAAAACCTTGGGTTGCTTTCATTCTAAAAATCCAACTTGTGACCTTTAGGTGTCAGGAAGTATGAATTAATCAACCTCAATGGATAGGAAATGGAAAGTTTTCTTTGCAAAAGCATAGACACATCCTAGGTCTGCAATAACATTTATATAGTTGTTGGGTTATAATACAAAACCATCAGAGAACATAACTGGCAGCAGTTATTGATGTGAACAGTGGGAAGATAAGATACTATGACATATGCTTATTCCTTGTCTATCATTGCCTTTCTCAGTCTTTGGCTGACTGTCCCCGTGCTATTTCCATTTTAGACTGATGTGTGGCTTACAACAAGTATATATATCCACAACATAATATGTATACAGGGTACGTGTGTACATTTGTATTGTATAACACAGTTAGAGAAACCTTGAAAATATATCTTCCAAAGACTGCAAAACTCCAAGTCATTTAGGAGTGAGTCACTTTTAAGAAGTTCAGAGACGTTAAGTATTGCAAGAGCAAGCCTGTGAGAATGTCAGCTCCACTTTTGTTCCCTGTATTTATCAAATGCATAGGTGCACCATAGAAAACAGCATTGAATCCTACTAAAGTGTTCCAAATGGGAATAAACACCATTTATACAGGTTAAAATTTCTGTCCACCAGCCCTGTGTTGCTCTGCACTACTTCTGAAATATACTGGCATGTTCTGATGGAGAGCTGAGGGAGCAGGGAGATGGAGCAGTGGATGATGTGAGGAAGGGGAGACAGCGGAAAAGGGCTCAGGCAGGAATTCTCACTCCATAGTCTCAGTCAAGACAGAATTTAGATGCCTTAAGATAACTGTATTCAGAGCCTAAATTATCTCTGACTTCTGAATTTTCAGCATCAGAGGAGAAACAGCTAAAGAGCTTCTAGAAGGGCCTGAATGGCTTTTCAGGCATTGGCACATTGCTCTCCTCTACGTGTGTTTGTTGATGCACGTATCCTCTTTCTGGGCAAAACCTACTGATTACCCAAGAGAACTTTAAAAAAATATCAGCCTCAGATTTAGATTCACCTTTCTGCTTGGCCATGATTACTATTTCCCAAAGAGTCCAGCCACTTCATAATCCTCATCATTCTATTCAGTTTCTCCAACAAGGGTTTGAACGTTGTTTCCTACTGCACCTTAAAGTTAGAAGGAAGCAATCAGCATCTGATTGTGCTATAATTGTACAACAGTCTAAATACCACGTAACAGGTTCTCAGTGACTTAACTGCCTTGTTAGAGAGATCAGAAATTATGCAAAATGCTCATGTGCCTTTCAGTGTGTCAAGTAGAGAGAAATGCTGTGAAGGATATATAGGTAAAGGACCGGTGGTTCTGTATCACTTCCTTGTTATGCTTTGTTAAGCCTTTTTTCAGGATGTTTTCTTTACCCTTGTGTTACAGCTTGTGAGAGGGTTCTCACAATGGTGCTCTTTGTGAACAAATATTAATGATTATATAGCCAAAAAACCCAAATGAAACAGTAATAGTAGATCTTAGTAATCTCTTTAAAACAAAACGAAGGAAAACCTGCAGAGGTAAGAGTCCCAGTAAAGGCTTGTCAACCCTGAACCAGATTTGCAGCCAAATCGTTTTAGCTTGAGGTGAGCACAGCAGAAGGCTCTCAGCAAAATTCTGGCAAATATCCACAGCTTTACTGTGAGTGAAAAAAGCATGACAAAACACAAAAGAAAATAGAAAAGAACACTTTACCTGTTATTACAGATGATATATCAGTTTTAAGGTATTTTTCTGACAAAATGCTTAGTTTTACTTTTTAGAATAAGTTTCTCTGTATAAAGCAAAATTGCTTTCTTATACAAACCAGAGCAGCTTTATGAATTTTAAATCACTTAACCCACAGCACATATAATAAACTTTGGATGTTAGACACAACTGGATTGAATAAAATATTTACTTCTTTTTTTGCTCTCTAAAATGTTACTTAGTCTAAAAGATATTTTAATAAATGCATAAAACATGTTCATCAAAATGTAAAATTAATAGAGTGCATATTTCTTTCCAGATACTTTCGCAATTGACTTTGCCAGGGGTAGTTTAGTTCAGATGCAATCTCTGTTTATTCACAGAGGGCCTGTTCATTATATTTGATACAATTTTCACTGTATTTTCTGTATCATGTATTTTTCATACTGTAAAACTTTAATTTTAGCCTTCTTACAGAATGGTTCTATTTACTACTATATGCAATATAGTGTCATATGAAGGACAAGACCAACTTGCTGTAATAAAAGAAATGAGTGGTTTAGAGTAGACTCATCTCTTCCCAAGGATTTGGACAGGTGCAAGCCAAAATTACCTCGGGCAATGCCTGACTGGGCTCCATAAGTCCTCTCTTAGCAAGATCTTTCCTAGGACAGATATCACCACAGAGAAAAATGTACTCAAACCATGGAAGGTACCTTTTACTGACAATTAGGCACGGGTATTAACATCTGAAAGTAGTCTCTAGGATCAGACATTGTAGTTGCAAGCAAAGGAACTGGTGAAAATTGGGCTAACCATGGCAAAGCTTGAGCTGATAATGGTTTATTCTTTAGCTTTGGTTTGTTTAAAATGTCTTCCCTGCACATATCCAAGATTCACCTTTAATATTTTGCTTTTAGCATCTTCAGTTGATTTTACTGCAGAAAGGTTGCAGTCAAAAAGAGAAAAAGAGCATTAGAAAATGATTCAGAGCAACATGCCCTCTTGTCATGCCATGATTTGAGCCTATGTGGCTCTGGTTTTAAAGCTTGAATACAACAGCAGTTCGTGTTCAATAATTCATGCTCTCTAATTAAACACTGATGACTGTGCCTAGATGAATTTTATTTTAAACAGAAGTGTGTCCTTAATGTTTTCTGTAATAACAAATTGTCAGATAAGAAATCATGTTTGTTTTCCCAGTTGGTTCAGAACATGGCAGTGGATTCAGCACAGGTTTCATCTATTCCTTTGATGCTTTTGCTCATGGTCATGGGAGACTTGCCACCAAAATCTGACTTTATATGCATATCTCCTCAGTAAGCTGCATATATCAAGGAAACTGATACTGTGTGTTCTTGCTGTCTCCAAACAGCTATCTTCCTCTACTTCAGACAGAAATGTAGTTTGAATTAATTTCTATGAGTCAAAAGATGTATGAAAGCACACTGCAAAGAAACCAGCACTTCAGATTAGCTAGACTTACATTTTGCCATTTTATATCCCTTATTAGATACACCTACTTTTAATATCCAGCTGTGATATAAATAAGACACCTACCAATACTTCAGGCTAGTGTACCTATCTTATTTCATCTCATTGTTTGCAGTCAATTTACCTTTTCCCGAAGACCAGCTCAGACTCATAAACACATCAATTAATTACAACGTTGATTACATAGGAGTGAATTGTCTGCCTCTTGTGAAGATTGGACTAAAGAGGAAGTAAGACCTCATTCCTCCCGAGATATGAAGTAAAATACAGGTTTGGAGGATGCGCTGTAATGAAAGGTGACCTTATGCAAAAATATGATGTGTACGTAGTGTTCGATGAATAGCTGGTCTGCTCTTACAATCCAGTTGTGTGCCCAGTATTGTCTGTTGTGGCTGTGTTTGCATATTAACATCCTTCTGTTCCTTTCGAAGATCATCACCCGTGATCTGTCTGGTAGCACTCTGGTATGACGGAAGGAAGGCTAGCTATGGAAAGATCTAGGAGTACATTTCAGCTTTCTGGAAGAACCACAGTTTAGTTTGGTATTTTTGTATACATGGCTGGCCCGTGGTCACAGTAGAGGCAGTTGTTTAAAGGAGACAGTGATCAGAGGAGAGGAAAACTATACTACTACAGTGGCAGAAGAGAAGCTTTATCATAACATAGCAAAAGATTGGAATACCAATTACCTTCTTTGCCATGTTCAAAAATTATTTTGTCAAAAAAATGGAATAACTTCTTTTGAAGTTGAGCAATAGAAAAAGGTGCAAGATTAATTAGTTCCTATCACCGAAGGCAAAGGACAGGATGACATCTGTTACTCTATATAGCTCAGAGCCTTTTTATGCTCTTTCACAATTGAAATGGTAACCCTAATACAGGTAGCTCTATCCCCGAGTACGCAGTGATTTAAAAAGTTATTTTCCTGTCCTTTAGAATTCTTTCTATTGTGTTGCTCTGTATCTGCAAAGTATCTCAAATTCAAAGTAGGATCTTTGAAGACAATAGAAAGTGATAGCCTATGTCAGGGGATTGCTTACCTAAGGTAGAAATTGTTTAAGGGTATGTATCCTGGCCATAGCAAAGAGGATGTAGAACTATTTGGGACATTTTCCCCTACTCCTTGAAGACAATTAGCAGAAAAAAAAAAAGAAAAATTACACACACACAGACACAAAAATAACCCAACCAAAACCACAAAAGGAATCATTCCTTATAACAAACATTTATTTAGAAATGTATGACTCTCTGGAAAGATGAACACTTTTCCCCAGATACTCTTTTTAATGTTATGAGGTCAAGTGATTGGTCACTGCTTTTACTTAGCTTTGAATAACAGTATTTTTATTTCCTACCTGCAAGAAAGCTTTCATGCTTGCTGCCTTTTCTTTGAAGTTTTTCAGTTGGACAAATAAGAGAGCTTATCTATTGCATAATAGTGAAGTAGAATCTTGCTGGCAAGAAATAGTTTCCTTGTTGTAGTAGTTTCTCACAACAATGTTTATTGCAACTTCCACCCACGTTTCTAAAACCAAACATTAATATTTTTTTTTGTACTTGGCTGTATCTTGCAACAGTTAATATCATAATATGATATCATTGGGTGGCAAGGCACAGACTTCCTGGCACAAGTCCTTGCATGTCAGCAGATTTTGATGAGCAGTTCATGAGAGACAGTCTACAGTTTACCTGGAATATGAAAGAGGTGGTGTAAATTTGACACAGCTCTGAGTTATCCTGTACAAACATTTTTAATCAGCTCATGACAGTATGTAAAATGTACCTAAAATACTGGTTTTCTGATCACGAGGTACAAATCTGGCATTTGGTTCAAGGAACTTGGATAAGAAAAAAAATTACACCCCCCCCGACCCCTCCCAACCCAAAAAAGTGTGTGCCTGTACTTTTTGTGCCAATTGTATTAGCATTATAAAATACATATCAAAATAAAAATACTCCTCCTTTAAAAATAATTTTTTTAAAGAGTTGTATTTTCATTTTGACATCATCAACTCCTGGCTCTACATTGCCATGTGGATATGTGTCAGCCCAGAGGATATTTTTCCAGTTACACAGTGTTCTGAATAAGTTATTGATGTACATATGTGCAATGAGTGAGTTCCATTAGTTTCTCTTTTGACTGAGAAAACAACTGCAACAACTTACGTTCTCCTTTAACTTCCTATTCCAAACAGTGTCAGACTAACCACAGATCTGAATGAACTTTCTGTCTGTGGTAAATCTCAAAGCAAATCTGACATGACTTAAATATCTTTAGTTAACAAACACTGTTACTGAGGAAATGAGGAAAAAAAAACCAAAACAGAGTAAAAGAGATCATCCCACATGTTTTGCAAGAAAGATCATGAGGCCTTGGGACAGTGGTATCATTTCTTCTCCCCCCCCTTTTTTTTTGTAGGGATGGCATCTGCTGATTTGTGTAAGAAATGCATTTCAAATCAGGAGGAAAGTAAAAACATATTAATGTTTTAAGGTGATTAGAAGGTGGCAAAAGCAGAAGGTAGGAGAAAGCTGATTTAGAGTCAATATATTTTCAAAATCCCAGAGGATGGGAATTCATACTCAGCAGACTCGTTCTGTTTCGACCCTTAAGGACCACTGTAAGGATGGAATTATGAAACAATGATCTATTTTCTATCAACACTCCACTATAAGCTTTCATAGCCAGCAGCTGAGGAAGCTCCCTTTGAGAAACATTTCTGGTCTTTTTCCTCTCCACTAGTGCTGGAAAATAAATTTTACTGATGGAAGGTCTTCTATTTTATTTCAGGAAGGGGGATTATGTTCCTTGCCACAAATAAGTCTACAGGTCATGTTGCAGAGCAAATGTATGTTTATTTTTTTATTCTCTCTTTCTGTATTCGTTATTTTAAACAGAATGAGGCTTGAGTGTAACAGGCCTAAATAGAATAAAACTTCAACTTTAAAAACTATTTGTTTTCCACATCTCTTCCCTTGCACAGGAAACTCTTATTATGTGGCTTAATTAAAAACATATTTCTGGGATGGGAATATACAAGACCTAATGTTAGCCAGCTGAGGAACAGAGACAGACTTCTTTGGAAATCTGCTATCTGATGAAACAACAAAGGTTTGGGAATGAATTATTCAAGACCATACTCAAACTATTCAGGAACTCTGATATGGGGCTTTAAAGAAACAAGCCTGGAATCTGCTTAGTGAATATCTCCAACTTGGGTCTCTTGAGGTTTGATGATCTCTCTACATGGGAGTAAGAGAGAAACATGTTTTTATGGTCTTAGGACTGAGAGGAGAGGGGATATTATCATTAATGATGTGCCAGAACTTCCACAACCAATTCATATCTACAGGACAGGCTGTATCACACTCACATTGATTCTGCATGGTTGCACCTACCATGAAAACTAAATTTGGTTTATATGATATACTTTGAGACAAGCATATAAGAGCGTAACTGTGCCTGGACAATCTTTATGACAGGAAAAATACTCTTATGTAGGTGGGTGTGTGCACATGTGCACACTTAGCTGATTTTTTTTTAATTACAAATTCCAAGTTTCTAAGAAAAGTAAATATTTTGTGAAAAATGTTTTGTCAAAGTCTTTTCCTAGTGGCAAAAAAAAAAAAAAGAGGAAAAATCTAGATATAAGAATTATACTAAAAGATTTTTATATGATCCTTGTAACCAAGCTATTCAGAGTTCTAGTATGAGCAGCCGAATTCTGTTTCCATGCAGATATACTCAAAAGCAGACATGTTCACAAGGTAGGTTATAATGTACATTTATCACTCAGCTGTGGATCAGGGACAAAATAATTAACTCTCAAGTTTTGATTTAGCCATCATTTGTTATTATTGTATGTATTTATAACTGCTTCACCCCCATCAATAGCTATGTTATGAAAATATCATATACAAAGTATTTAATCGCAATTTAGAAATTTTCTATCAATCATTTGAACTGTTTTTTCCTGCACCAACATGCCAGATAGTTGAGTAATTAAGGCTGTGTTTGATTTCTGTTGCTCCCTAAATTTTAAAAACAACTCTAAAGTAATTTCAAGATCAGTGTAATCACCACTGCAATAAGTAACTCAGCCTTTGTCTCAAAACAAGTAACATCACTACATACAGAGATATCTATTGCCTATCAGCAGGGATATTAGCAATTCATAATTTCTTTACTTACAAACCTTGTAAAGTGCCAGAAGATTTTGTTCTTTTTCCATTTCTCTGGAAATTCCAAGTATTTACTTGTTATGTTTGTCTGAGCTTGCAGGGGCAATGACAAGATGTAATCATGAATCCATGAAACTGGGACACCAAGACTGAAAACAGGACTGAGAACTGTCTAATCAGCACAAAACTAGGCTTAAGCCAATTTAAGTCACTTCAGGCAAAGAATGTCACATAACACCTACTGCTAAGAGCAGTATGATCTCCCAGTTCTAACGCTGTTCATCATCTTTTTCTGCCTTGCTAGGGTATGAGGATGAAGTCACGGCTAAAATAACTGTATTTCAGGATGTTAACAGCCGAATAAATTTGGGTCATGATCAGCTCAGAAGGGGCTGAGAGAGGCAATTACAGCCACGTTCATCTGATACGACTCAATTTCTTACTCATTTGAGTGGTCTTGACTGCATTGCCATAGTTACCGCCTTCCTCTCGTGATATTGTTTATATATATTCATACTGGGGTTGATCTTATATCTTCTCTTAAGCTTTTCTTGTATATGTACATGCATATATTTAGAAACCATGTAATGTAATTTTATAACAGCAATGTGTGCTATTGATTAGCTTTTGATGCCAAAACAGCAGTGCTTGTTTTCAGCCTTTGAAAGAAGAAAAATGATCAGACCACTTTAAGTGTGTTGTTTTAATACGTGGAGGAGCCTCATGTAAAGCTCAATGGTATACAGTAACTTCTCCAATAAACAAAGCTGTAATACAGCAAGATTTTGGCATTTCATCATGTTTTCTACACTGAATCAGCTGCTATCGGCAAAAATGGCTGAGTTACTTAAAAGTCTCTGTCCTACAGAAAGCTGGTATGATCTGAGCTCTTCAGTGTCCTCTGAAAATTAGATATGGGCTTCTAAGCCACTTAGGCACCATAGAAAGTATTGTATGCCCACTAATTTCACAGACAAATTCATGGAAATGATAACTAGGTAGGGAAAACTTAATTATAAATTGTATGCTTTCATGTTAGAAAAAAAATGATACTAAATTAAGCCTGTTGTTACTGGAAAATAACACAGAAATTTCATTAGAATGGCTTGGCTTTGTTGATCCTCTCTCTTAATTCGGTGTTCTAACTTTGGGCATTTAAAACACACATAAACATTTTACCTGGCTACTACTAACTATAGTAGCATTTACATTTGAATACTTGGTTGCGTGAAAGTTGGAATTGTTGTACAGAGCACATCAAAAAGATTGAAAATTCTCAGTTTTGCAATTCTCAAACTAATTTTGTATCTGTAAAACCAATAGTATAAATGTTGACTGGACTAGTGTTATTTTACCCTGACAGTTAAAACCAGTGTTTTCTTTTTCCCAAGGGTGAATCACTTCAATGAATAAAAAAATAGTTTACTAACCTCAAATAAAATTTTGTTATGAAACATACTGTGCATATCTTTTGTCTTTTCAGCATTAAATTTTCTAAGCTAGAATCAATGAAATATGTGTGAAGGTTTGGGTTTTATTTTCCTTTTTTTTTTTTTTTTTGGTAGGGGGTGGTGTGTTCTTGTTTTGTCACTAGAAATGAGGAAATGAGAATTTCTGTTTATTTTCTATTCTGATTTTGAGATTGTAATAATCATGATATTTTCATAGCCTGTGAAAAGTACTAGTAGTTTTTTCCATGAAATTTTTGTTGGAGTAGATTTAGCCTGAAGGCAACTTTGACTCCAATAGCTGGGTTAAATACTCTGGGAACATCTCCTTTATGGGATGTGTGCAGGCTAGGCATAGAATTACAAAAGTGAGCTATGAAGATTTGGCTAGAAAAGTTCATACTGTGAAAGAGATCTGCATTGAAAAACAAACTGTAAAAGCATAGGATATTCACTATGTAAGAGAAGTGCAATAAAAAACCACAACGCTTAAGAGTCTAGATTAGAAAAGGTTGGGTTTAAAAACAGAATCTTGAGTAATCATAGACTGAGAAGCCAAAGTAACTCCTGCTGAATCCTGCCCAAAGATTCTATTTTCCTCCTTTTGCTCCTGTTCTCATTACTGCTTTGGTAATAATCTATCTCACACTATATAAACTCAGGGAGTTAAAAGCAAGCTTTCAAATCTGTAGCATACAAGGCCCCATTATTATAAAGTGTAATGCATTCACAGTGTCCATATTCATGAAGACTAAGTTTGAGTGCATTGTGTCAAATCTTTAATGATTCCCTGCCACATCACAATACATTTAATAAGTGTTTTTATTTACAAGATTGATTTGGCTACAGGAATGATATGCACAAAACTGGGACATTCATGATTAGGTATTAATTTCTGCTCATTTAACTTCTCTATGGTACTGAACAGACTAGGAGTTTAATCACATGCTGTAACAGTTCAAGTACTGTCTGCTCCAGAACCACCTCTGCTATGACCATCTTCGCATACATCTGCCAATGCCAGCAAGCCACAATGCTTACTACTGACTAAACAAGGAAGTCTGCAAGCAGGAAAATTTGCCATTTGCTTTTCCCTATATATTCTCCTTTAAGCCATTTTAAATGGCCTCCACCACCTTCTATTGTTAGAGCAAAAGTGGCCTGATTGTTTCATGTCAAGTTCAGATGCAACCTTAGAAAACCCTTTCTGTATTGCATCATGTGGTAGGTCAGGCATCCTGTATTCAAATCAAAGGTGGCCATAGGTCTCATGGTTTTACCTTCTTGTTTCTACCTGACGTGCATTAGCTGTTGAGCAGTGAGTCCCATGGACTTTGCTTAGAAATACAGCAAAAGGAAAGGTTACTCTTTATGGTCTATGATTTCCGTATCTTAAATACTACACGAGCTGCAACCAAATGAGTTTTACCATCTTTAATAGTGTGTAATTAAATGTTCTATCAGAATTCCCTACAGTATTTCTCAAAATGATTCTCCTCAATTAGTGTAATGGCTTTACTGATGTTCTGGAAAGCAAAAATAAATTAAAAAAAAAAAAAAAAAAAAGAGGAAAACCCAAAGCAAAGCAACAAATCAATCCATAAGACCAGTCTGAGACATAATCTTTGTTTGATGCATATCAAACAATAGGTATAATTTATGCTTGGAATGACAGTTATTGATCTTTGCACTTTTTGTCCGTTTATTAAAGAAATTGTCGGCATTGTGAGCAGTGACAATCTCTGCAATCCACATTTACTCAGTGTAGTGAAATATTGCAACAAATAACAAAGGGAAGTTGGTAAATTTATAGGTTTTTGTTTGAAGTTGCACCTGTGTGAGTATCCTCGAGCTGTCCTGGCCTGATATAATGAGACTGACCTGGAAGGTTTTCCTAAAATAGAAATTTAATGTTAATTTAATTTGACCTATGCAGCTGACAAAAAGGTCATTGCTTACTGCAAGTCAACAGAATGAGTGTACAGTATTTTAGTCAGGAGAAGGATAAGGCATCAGGTTTAAGTAAAATGTTGCAGAGCTCGAACAA
>JANHFX010018861.1:0-11933 GCA_027560015.1 Chloroceryle amazona | reverse complement strand
AGAATGAGTGTACAGTATTTTAGTCAGGAGAAGGATAAGGCATCAGGTTTAAGTAAAATGTTGCAGAGCTCGAACAAAGCATACCTAACATATGGCACTTGCCCCTCTGTCTGGGCTGTGTAGAAAGACAGAAATCAGGATTGTCACCCTTTACACCAACACACTCTACCTGGGTCCTATATTACCCAAATAAACATACCAAAACTTTTCTTTGTGTCCAAGGAACAAAGCACAGCAGCATGCTCTATGAAAAGAGCCTCTCAATCCTACCTCCCAACAGCTTCATGTAAATCAGAGCCCAGAGTACTACGATTTAGCCTAAACTCTGAGCTTTTATTACATACTGAACCTGGCGACACTGAGAAAAAATGCAATGTCATATTCATCCACTGTGCATTGATAGAAACTGATAGGCATGCATTAGTCTTGACAGCAAGCAGTGAATAACTGAAAGCTTTGTACAAAAAAGTTGAATCGTTGCCATAGATTAAATAGATACTCTGCATAGATTGATAGGTACATAGATTTTCTTTCTGAGGAACAAAAAACAACAACAAAAAGGTGGCTTACCCAAGAACTATATGCAAGATGAATTGATGACAGAAGCCAGTTTAAAGCAAAAGCAAAAAAAAACCAAAAAACACACAACTTTGAAAGTTCCCATGTTTGTACATGTCAAATCTTGACATCTTTCCCTTGAAAGGTTGGTTCATTTTATAATACAGCTATGCACAATGTCTCTGCACTTTTAGGAATACTGATTAGACATCTGAGAGTTAAAACAATGGCTCTTGCCATGGGACTGCAAATATTTTTTCAGCTTATTTATACTTGAGAGAGGGAAGGATATGGTAATGGTATTAAAGAAAACTAAGATATTAAAATGAACTGAAATTTTGATTTTTATAAAGACAAATTCTGATCCAAATGAAAACAATAAATGAGAAAACTCGATGGTTTTGAAGTGCTGTTCTCTTCCCTGGATGCTCCTGACCTGAGCCCTATAGTGCTGGGTCCCAGGCTGGGGATGCCGGGTGGTACTCTACCGATGTCCCTGGCCCAGTGTCCGTGGTGTTCTGCATCTCTGGTATTTTGAGAGGGTAACGGAGCAAGTTGAGTGGCAAAGCAGACATGCCACATTCATATTTGTGGTAGAGTCAGCGTGCCATGGGGAAACAACACTTCTGAAAGCTCCCTGGGAGCTTTCTACCTCCTATGTGTACAGGGGGACATTGTGACTCCGATCTGTGAAGTGGAAAGTACATAACATATAGCAGTCTGCAAACCATCTGTGGGACAGTTGCTTATGGTCTACAAGGAGCTAATTTGTTACTTGACAGTACTTCTTCCCTTCATGTCTAACTGTGGGAAAAAAAACAACAAAGGAATAAATAATGCAAGGCATAAAAGTGGACAAGCATCCAAAAACATCAACACATGCTGCACTACAATACTGAGAAATATCTTCATTTAACATATTGTTACCTATTTTTATGACCTGTGAAATAGGCCTATAGTATATCTATATATACATATCATTTTTTTTCCAGATATGAGGTTGTTGTGGCTGCCATGACATTGCCACACCATCACAGTTTCCAAGTGTTTTAAACAGTGACTATAGGTTTGACAAGCATATGAATACCTCACATCAAATAAAAGGGGTTATATCAGCAACAGGACTGCAGGTTGCCTGCAGCAATAGGGACACTTTTCTAGCCAGCTTAGGATTTTGGGAGGGACTCTTCCTCTCTGGAGAGATCTCCTGCATTAGAAATCGTCTGGATTACTTTGGTTAAGATTTATGTCTCCCAGGTACAGCTGAGATAAAGAGTTAGACTTGTACCCACACAGCATCATTCAATAAATAATTTTGGACTATGGGATGCAGAGCTTCAGTTTGATTGAATGCTTTTCATTGCATTTGCTGTTACAGCTCTAAATTTTAATACAGCTGTTTTCAATAGCAAATTATTTTATTTCTTAGCATTGATTGTTGTTTTTTTAAGTATTAGTACATGATTTTTAAGGTATGATATGATCTGATGGGAGGGTGTGTTGGGTCTTTTTGTTTTATTTTGGGTTGTTTGTTTGTTTTGCATGGTTTCATTTTTGTTTTTTTCTTAACCAGTCTGCTAATTGGCTACTTCTTTACTTTGGATTTTGAACCTGCTATTTCTTAAAAGATTAACAGGTAACTCTCCTGGTGCTCATTTTTGGTTAAAAATTAGGAACCACATTAGATTTTTCCACACCATGTGCCATGAAAATTCTCACCAGATTGCCTTTTACAATTGCAAGTGTCAGAGCCTGAGGGCCATTAACAGGTGTTACTAGACCTGACTAACCTCACCTGGGGCCCCATCCACGCCCCTGGCCATTGGCTGGGAGACCTATTTAATCTCCAGCTCTTACTCTCAGCTGTTTTTTATGATTTCCTTGGATTTTAGCTGTGGTTTTCTTTCCTGTCCTTGCTCGATGTTTGTTGGTGGGACCTACTGTCTCTTGGCTTCGCTAGAGGAACAGCCCTGTGTTTGTGGCCATGTGAAAAGCAGGTAGGTGCTTTTCTTGCTGTTTCACTGGAGTCCTTGGTTGCCACTGCCTATCTACAAAAAATGCCTGGTTTGTTGGAAGTGGGGAAATGTGCTTATTATGCTTGGATTTTCTTCAAATTAAGAACAGGCTTTGGCAATGGGCTGTGAAGGCTGTAACTTTTAATGAGTGCAGCAGCAGGTAGTTTAAATTTTACTAAAACTGCTTGTGTTTGCCTCTCTACACTTTTCCCAGTGCCATCATCCACAAGTATTGAATGCATCCAACTTGCTGCTATTAATGACTATAGAAAATTTGATTCAAGGAGGAATATAGTTATTTGTGAAATATAAAACTTCACGTGGGAGAGCTGAGAAGGCTTTTCTAGTTGATTAGGTTTCTCAAGGAGATGCTTTTTCAGTGATGAATAAATTTTGTCCCCTAACAAAAAGAAAGGCGAAGTTTAAATTGGTAGTCCTGGAGAAAACACTACAGAAGTGGAAATTAAGCACTGATAGCAGATGTAATGAACAGCTAAGTCTGGTGAGGAGTACCTATTTCCCGTCTCTGGCAGACACCAGAGGTTCCCCAGAGACCATGAGATGAGTCCTTTGGTCACTAGAGCACTCTCCTTATTGTGAGCCGCCTTCCTCCTGCAGTGCAGCGTTCCTGGCTCCAGCTGCTTCCTGGCAGGGCACTCGCAGTGGGAACTTAGTGCCTCTGATCCCACCAACCCACGTGCTGGCCTCCCACCACAGCTCTGCTTCCCAGTATTCCCAGCTTCCCCACACCACCCACCAGGGCTGTGATGCCCCTCATTTCCTCACAAGCCTGATATCATCTTTCATGTTACTGAAACTCACACTTCAGCTTCCACCTACAATCACTTAACTGCCTTACTCTTCTCCCTCCATATCTGCTTTTCTTTTATTTCTCGTTATCATTTGGTTCTCATCAGATGGTACTTGAACAATCTTTCTCCCAATCCAAATTTTCAGTGAAAAAGTAGTCAGTCAGATAGGCAAAGGGATACCCCTCTCAACTTGGATGAGGGAAGGAAGGCTTGGATGCATGAGATGAGTCTTTGTTTCTTTATCAAACTGAGATGTGATGAGTACCTTAAAAGTCTAGAATAGAGATGGTTTGTTTCTAATGATATTGACTTTATTAATGGTTGACTATGTCGTGAGCACAGCAATCAAGTAAGTTTTCTCAAATGCAGACATGGGAATAAAGGGTAAAAAAGACAAATATGTAGCTGATGCTATTACAGCTGCGGAAAGCCATGGTGAAAGATCGCTTCTTAATGACTTGTAGACCTTAGAAGTTTGGCGTAACATTTTATTTTTAATGTTGGTTTGTGACCTTTCACCCTAGGGTGCTGGATATGATAAGGAATACGTATGTATCTCTTACCACTTCTAAAAATAAAACAGCATTTGGAATATCAAGTTAAAATTTTTATTGCCTGTAGTAAAACTCTTGGGAAGTAAAACATGCCTTCTAGATACTTTCACATCAGGGAACTCAGCTGTGCTCAAACCTTGGCATGTGAAATAAAAAGTCCACATAATGTAATAATTAACCATTGCTTTTCACCCCTTGGTGTGCCCAGCAATTAGTATCAGATTTAACCTTCTGTGTGTAACGGTGTCAGTGTGAATTCAGCCTGATCTTGGTTTCTCTGCTTATTCTACTCTATATAAAGCTACAAAATACATTCATTTCTTACATAGGATTCTTGGATTGTAACTATTTAGTATTAAAAGCCCAGAAGGCTGAAGGAGAAACTTTCTAATGAAAGAGATGATATTTTTGTATCAGCTTTACTATCATACCTACCTTGACAATGCACCTGTAGCCATGTGATCATTCACAAGCACTTGGACTAATAGTTTTTGTGGCATTTTTTGAGTGTTTTGTGATGCTAGAATTTTATTATAAACCAGATAGCCTTTCCTCTGTATAGAAGGTGTTTGCTTTCTCTCTGAAATTGTGCTGGGGTATCACAGGACTATTCAAGATGAGATGCATGAACATTGAAACGTGATTTGCTGTTGTGGGAGAGATACCCAGTTAATTCCTTAATACTTAATACCTTTCTCACCCCTTTACCAGAGGAGGAATTTAGCAGGAACCAGTAGCTTCTCCTGCTTGCTGCCTGTGATGCTGTTAGCCAGTTAAACATATTGGCCTTGCCTATGCTTCGCTGTTCACAAGCAGCTAGTGCAGGAAGCCCTCTAAGCCTGGACTAATTCTTCTCCTGAAGAATACACCTGACTCTGACATTGGTGTAGCTTACATGATATAGGTGTCAGATTCCCTGACTGCTCAGTGAGGGAGGGGAGTGAAAAATAACACTGTTAGCCTCACTGGAACCATCTGAGAAACCTCACAAATCACTTCCTTTTTGTCCTTCTCTTACAAGGTTTCCCATGGGAAAAGGAAAATCTAACCCAAACTCCAGGGAAAACTTTTTTTATTATCTTTGTAATTGATAATAAACACCTAATAAGTTTTTCACATTCCTTCACAATTTCTTTGCCAAAGCAAGAAAAAGCAGAAAACTTAACGGCGAGTGGATAGGACATTGCAAGGGATTTTTTTATGTATAAACAAAGACTGCTTCCATATACGGATAAGAAGATTAAATTTCTTTAATAGCTGGGGAAAGGCTTGCTTGCTTTAAATAACTATAGAAACTTCCTTTGTGGTGCAGCATTCCAGAGTGAGGCCACATAATCTCTCGGTGCATGTAAATTGCTGTGTGAATTATGTTCCAGTTATGAATTTAGAACTTAACTGTGACCGACTCTGAAGAGAGGAAAAAAATTCCTCTACGGCTGCATGGAGGGAGAATTACTCAGACCTTAATGCTGGGACATGACATGAGTGTTGGCAGTGTCAAACACTTGGATTCTTCTCAAAAGCAAATGCAGGAGAAGTGGGGAGTTTATTTTACTTTTTGTGTGTCAGCCCATGTACATGAAAATATGCCTGATTCCAAAGAGCAGTAGTACTAAAAGCACTGCTGAGCTGCTTCTCCTGGTCCTTCTAAAACAATAAGTGAGTCCTCAGGGGTGTGTGGCTTAGCTGATGAAGCTGGTGGGTGCTGTTTCCTTTTCCTCTGGGGTGCCATCCCACAATGTCCCACATTTTTCCAAAGGCTAGGCCTGGAGGGATGGTTTATTACTTAGCAATTAGCAACCTGTTAAAATAATATTGTAATAGCTGAGATAAATGAAGTGACTCAAGGTATTTTCCCTTATTCCTGGATAATAACCTTTTTCATCTAAGTGGTCAGGAGATTTGCTTGGCTCTTGTTTCTTTAGTTAATTATACATAAACAAGTAATGCATACAAGTTAATGTCTCCTTGGTGTGATTCAGCCTCTGGCAGCATGGAGTTAGCCTATGAAACTGCAGGTACCTCAACCTCTGTGCTCACAGTTTCAAATACAACTGTGGAAAAGAACTGAATTTAAAAGGATAGAGCCTGGTACTTCAAGCTTAGCAGAAAATAATTTGGAAGAAAATATTGCATTCAAATGAACATCAAAAGCACATCTGTATGTTTTATTATACTTTGAAAATGCTCATGCATTGCTGATGATGGGAAGAAATTTACTGTCTCTTCCTGTTCAGAACCAGCATGTTCTCCTAAACCATCTGCTGTGTCCTCTATGGAGATCTACAAAGCACTTCTTAGAAAAGTTAGCACATTGGAGAAATTAGACATGGGCAAAGAAATTAACAAGCTGGGGCTGAAAAATGTTAAAACTTATTCGAAGTATTGCCTAAGATGAATAAATACAGCAAAGATTGTAGCTCACTATATCACTATTACTGAGATTTACATCCTTGCAATTTACAGTAATTAATATTTTTCATTTTAATATCTAAATATATTAGCTATTATATTATTATGGCTAATTTAGTCTCTCTTAGAGTCCATTTGTGCAATGGCTGATAGCAAGATTTTCATATCCATTTTTGGTATGCATTACAAGACCCATTAGGAGAGCCACAAGTGTGTTTATGAGCATTTTTGTAAAGACTTATGGTAATTGGCTTTTACTGTGTATATTGTAGGAGGCAATATATTGTGATTTCACATAATTTAGGCTATAATGAGGGGAAAAATGTGTATCATTAAAATTGCAACTGCTCTCTAACTCTGTTCTTCCTTCTCTCTACAATTGGAAAATAATCCTTTTCATTAACTGTAGTTCATACAAGGAGTTTCAGTACGCTATTTTATTTTAGCTGTATTCTAAGTGTAGTGCTCAAGTATCAGTGGGGTGGAATGTCACTCTATATTTCATTATCTATGCCAATTATTTGCCCCAAATGTACATAGCCCAAAGTTTCTGTGTATCTGACTGCATATTAGAAGTGATTATATTGGATCACTTTGAGACCGCTCCTGTCAAATGAGTCAATGGACGTTCTTCCATTGGTTTGCATCAGTATGCATCAAGCAAGTTCTGTTATCAACCTCAGCAGAAGGATCTAGCCCTTAAATGAAGAATACACTCCCTGTTTGGAGACTTTTGCAGGATTACATTATCATTCAGTTCAGCTAAGCTTTGGCATATGCAGGTCACTTCAGGATATTTTCATGCTTGGGACCAGATGGAAAATGTCTTTTGCAATCAACAAAAAGCTCACATTGTTGACATTTCTAAATTTTTTTTCTACAACTGTAACTAATTTGCTTTCTACAAAATTTAACAGTGTCCAAAAATGATTACAAATACTTTGCAATGAGATTACTTTCATGGTTCAGAGAGTATGCAGTGTCACAGAAATTCACTTTATTTTGGTATGCTCAGATTCAGCTTGAGCTGAATCTATGGCTTGACTAGTTTAAGTGATACATTATTTGACTTCCATGTGGGAGTAGCTTTATGGTTGCTCAGTCTGCTAATGAATCTATCTGAAAACCCTAATCATATCCTGGTAATTGGATTTCTCTCAAAGTCTTTGCTTCACAACAATTATTGTGATGTTATGTGACAAAAGGCTCCCATCCACACAGGCAAAGCAATGCAGGGGAGCAAAGGCTGGGGGGGGGGAACCCCCCATAAACTTGGCAGATGGATGAGGACCCTGATCTGTCTCCTCAGGCTGCACCAGGAGGGAGGTCAGTCTCGTGGTCTGGGAGCAATGCCCACTGTGATGATGTAAAGGCTGCTCAGAACACCTTTTGGGCTGAGGAGGTTGGTCTGAAAGGGATCTGGAACTTATCATGGGATGAAAAGAGAAACCGTTGGAGTGACATGAGGCACAGGTGTCTGGTGTCAGCAGCTGGAGTGGGTGAGGGACTATATGTCCATGTGATTGCTAAAGAATATCAGTCTGGGCTAATCAGGAAGTGGAACAAATGGATTGGGAGCCCAAGGTGCTTGTCTGGATTTGAGGCTGTAGGAGCTGGCTCCTAGAGAGAGCATGGAGTCTGGGGACTGCTTGAGACCCTCTTGTGTACACCTCAATCTGGGTCTGAGGGACTGGAGATGAGAGGATGCAAGGGATAGAGAGTAAGCTGAGTTACTGGAGGTGTAGACTGTGCGGGTGGTTGTGTTTGTGTGTGAGGAGGTGTGTACCAGTAGCTTCAGTGGTGCTGTGGGCCCTGAGCCTCAAACTCTGTGCTTATTCTGACAGAAGAGTTGCTGAATTGAAAAAGGGCTGCTTTAACCTGCAGCTCTGCTTCTGAAGGTACAGGAGCATTTTGTCTACTCTGATGCAAAGAGAAGGTCCTCACAAAGCAAAGAACAATAATTGATGGCTTTGCTGGACATCTCACCATATACTTGAATAGACATGAGACAGACAAATGGGCAAATAACAGAACTAATGCATGAGACAGTTTTAAAAAAAAAGAGGATGGGTGTGGGGAGAGGGAATTACAAGTTTACAAATTGTTTTGAGATTTGCATGTGGAAATTGTCTGAAACTGGCAGCTCTTAAGTCTTGAAAAACACCCAGAGATGCTTATGGAGCGATCTTTCAGAAATCCTCTTCTAGAAACAGAGGAAAGCAGTTGGTTTAACCCTGCCTTTTTTCTTATGGAGGCAGGAAATTGCCACTGGCTGCACTATTTGACAATACAAGGCCAAATCAACTGCTGCATTTCCAGGGTGAAAGCAACTTCTTGTCTCATCCTGACACAGGAGACCTTACAGGGTATCTTCTTTCCTTATTCTTCTCTCTGGGCACTCTTGCCATGACCTTTTCTCAAGTTTTCAAGTGACCAGTACAAGCTCTGGAGGTTATCTGATGAAATTCTGTGCACTGCTGTCTGCTTTTTCTATAAGCAGCTGACTACTTAGCTGAATGCTAACACTGCATGCTTTGGAGCATGGCTTCTGTGTCTGGGAGTTTGGTACCAGGTAAGCATTTTTAACCTGGTATATTGAGCCAGTGATCAGTGATTTCATCCTTAATCTATAGCATGTTCAGTGATGTGGACCTTGTGGTATTTAATTAGTTGTACAGAATAAATCCATGCTTTAAAATAGGTAACATAAATTTAAGATAGCTTCTCATATAAAATTAAGAATAACAATGATCAATACAAAAGATTATTATTAAGCAGAAGCTATTTTTCTGCCACATGGCAAGCACTTGAATGGGCTCTGAAACATTCCTACCTGCATCAAAGTCAGCTCAAACTTACGTGCAAGTCATTTTGGCCTTGGATAGATTTCCAGCTATGTAAATCAGATTTCAAATTCAAGTAATTTTGAAAGCATTTTTTTCCCATCCACAGCTTTCAGAACAAAAAGTTTAGTATACTTACTAGAAAATTAATTCCTTTTATTGTATTAAATATAGTACTTCTGTTTACCCAAGTAGGTGGTCTTCAGTTTATAATAAGTAGTGCCTAAGTCTAAAATCAACCACTGTTTGAGATCATTACTCAATCAAAACCTGGAGGTAAAGATGGGCACTTTCTCAAGGATTTCTCTACTTAAGAGGCAAACTTTAAGCAGATGCCCTCATTTGAGACCATCTTAGTCCACATGTAAGAGATTCTCCTGTTTTGTAGTCCGTGTCTGAATTTTTTTCAGAGAAGTGTTTTGACTCGATGGTACAGAGGAAATGGATGTAGGATCTCATTACATTCTTCTGCTTTGTAGAAGACAAATGAATCTGATAGGACAAAGCCATCTCCAGGCTCAACGTACATGCCTGTCCATAATTCATCTAAACTCTGTAGTAGTGCTATAGTATTTCCTGAAACTGAAAAAAACCCCAAAACCCACAGACACGGTTTTATTTTTAAAAGCCAGCTTTGAAAAATGCAGCATATTGAAGAGTTTCAAGGGCCAGTTTGCAGTTAATACTGTACCTGTACTGAGGAAGGAGCCATATCTTTATTCTTATAGCACTCAGGCTCAGCAGCAAGGGCCTGAGCTGGAAATTCTGCAGAAGTTCAGGTGTGTTCCCCCACATGAGTAAGGTCTTGACAGAACATAATGTTTTGACTTGCCTGTTAAGAATGAAAGCAAAACATGATGCTTTGGGACAATACACAGTAGAAAACCAGTACAATCATCTCTTCGACCTCCTTTCTTTCTCAGGCTTTGCAGTGTGGGGGGGATTAATTTAATTTCACATAGTTTTTTTTTTTTTTACTAATTCACTGGAAATTTTGTTTTCAGGCCTTTGCAAAACAATATTTTTCTTCACTTGCAGGAATTGTCAAAATAAAAAAACAATTGCCCCAGACTGCAATTAGGTTTGTTTCCAGAATAGCCCAACATGGGCTCTGCAGTGGAAGTCTGAGCATTTTGACTCTGTATAACAAGGGAGTTCTTGAGAGGTATTGACTTAAAACTGGAAGAATTAAAACTCAAGTTCTCTACCTGAGAAAATGTAAATTTGTCACTGTTTAAAAATAAATAGAAAATAGAGCACAATTACACTAGTACATAGGTAAATACAGGGGTTTAAACACTTCTTTATTATTGCTCAAGAGTTTATATGCAGTCTTTCAGAATCAGAATTGTAAGAAGTGAGGTGTTTCATGTTACAAGAAGAAATGTAGTGTTCAGAAAGCTCACTTTAAGCACCCAGAAGTGGAAAAGGTAATCTTTTCCTGCTGTGCATGCAACAGTGGTAGAAAATAAAAGGCCTTTCTCTTGTGCTGACCACCTGGGCTGTGGCTGACAACAGGCAACAAGAAAGGGATGGCTCTTCCCTCGAAGGTGGGCAGGAAAGGGGTGGGGGAAAAGCACTTTTTTTGGAAAAGTACAAAGACTGCTGTAGCTGAGTCCTTCCAGAAGCAGTGGATTTGGAGCTTAATAAAGGCCTAGAGGGCTAGTGCTTTTATTATTCTTGGAGAGAAGGTGTCAGAGCCTCTCTTAGTGTTCACTACCAGTTGTAATTTTTTTCTTGGCTTGCTCATGGAGTGTTGTGGGTCTCCTCTCAAAATGGGCAGCGCTTCTGTGATTTGTCATGTGTAGTTCTACTTGCTAAAATGTACTAAATATATCTATTTAACTGGTATTTGTCTTATCATTTATATAATTTAAGGCTTTTTAATGCTACATTTTAAATCTGGCTCTTGAATTTTATTTACAAGAAAGGCTGTGTTGTTTTGAAGGGAATATGAATTCAGTCATCTTATTTTCTAAGACAAAAGGAACTGAGGAAAATGAAAGATTGATTGCAATGTTAGTGAAATGTCCGCTCTTAACTGTTGAGTTACACACTTGCAGTAATTTTGTATTTTGCATTGATCTGTGGCATAGATTTCAGATTATAATCCTGAGAATTCTTTTGGTGAGGAAAACATCTCTGGCAATGACTGGGGGTTTAGCTATATAAATGAAGATAGAATTTTAATAATTTACTGTTGGGGAGCAGCTACACGAACAAGGAGGTCACAAACACATCAGCATGGGGTGAACAAGCCAGACCAAAGGCCTGTGTTCAGGCCCTGTGTGCGTGTGCACGAGAGGCCTGAGCCTGGGCCCCTGAGTAAGTGCGGGAGGGCACAAGCAGGCATCCTTAGCTGTCCTTGAAGGCAGAACGAAGAGGATCCTGGTGGCTTGACCAACTTCAAAGGCAGAAGATAAGATGCTGAATACAGGACACTGAGTGTGGGAAAAGCCTTAAGGATGAGCCTGCCGTGTGCCCGCTGATCAGGGTGCTGTCAGGTGCATGGACAGTGTGACTGAGCAATTGCTTCTAGGCAAAGCATATATAAGCATGGCTAGAAAAACAATAAAGTTGAACATGATTGCAACTCATATTGGGTCAGGATCGTTGTTTCCAGGCCTTTTCCCAACGATTTACATTCATTTTCTTTGTTGTTTTTATGCCTTAAGACTTAATTCAGATGACTTTCACACGAGACAAGCCTGGCCATAAACTGTACCCACCAGATGCAGT
>JANHFX010018860.1:0-50290 GCA_027560015.1 Chloroceryle amazona | reverse complement strand
GTGGGGGGGGGCTGTGTTCCCGGGTCGTGTGTTGGGGGGGGGGTTGGGTTGAAATTGTCGGGTTTCGGTTGGATTCAACTTTACCGGCACCTTATGTAAGGCCGGGCCCGGGCCCCGGGGTGGCTGGAGGGGGCGCGCAGCCCGCAGGCGGCGAGAGGGGACCTCGATGGGGACGGCTGCCTCGGGCGCGGGGAAGCAGGGTGCGGGCCGCGGGAGCCGTGGGGGCGGGGGTGCGGTGGATAAGTCCTTTTCCATGGTGAAAAGGAAAATGTTTACTTCTTTGGTGTTCCAAACAAACTCCTGGGAAGAAGTAATGCACTTGGAAGGAACACTCGGAAAATACACACTTACGGGTTAAGCACCCAAAGTCTTTAATGAGTGCAAGAAAACTTACAGATCAAAAAGCAGAGGATTCCCTTCCCCCCTGCTCTGTTCGAATATTTCTTCTAGGGATTTGAGAACTGCAAGATGACGTGGAAGGGGGTAATAAAACCCTTCGAGGCTCTGGGTGTTCCACAGCCTGGCCTTGCTCACAGCAACTCTGGACGCTTAAAATTAAAAGTCCCAGGGAGTAAGTTGAGTCATCTTGCCTCCCAGCTTCTCCTCTTTCAGGAGGGGCAGGCAAAAGAGGCTGAAGATTTCCCTTGCAAATGTCTTGATCTTGCAAGCGTTACTCAAATGATAGCAGTATTTTTTTGTATGTTACTGAGGAATTGCAACAAAACAAGCAAGACTCAGATCCTGAGGTCTGGCAGTTCTCAGTCTCAGTGTATCGAGCTATGCTGCTACCAAACTTTTTTTGTGGGGGAAAAAAAAAAAAAAGTATTTTCTTTTATTCTGGACTCTTTTTTTTTTTTTTTTTTTTTTTTTTTCCTGTGCTATGTGGCTCTTAATTTGGAATTGTTGACGCTCTTCTTGTCCTGACAGTCACAAGGGACATACAGCATGCATACCGTGTAATCGGGAAGCGGTTCAGGAAGCTGCCACGTCTGTAGGGCTGCAGCACACAAAAGGAGGCGGAGGTAACAGGAATACCTTCTACTGGACAAACTTGGAAATTCTGGTGCCACATCAGCAGGAGCATAACCCAGCACAGTGCTCATCGGTCGATGCAGAAGTGAAATGCACCATAGAAGTAATTCAAGGCACAAAGCTCTTCAGAAACGCCTGCTAATTTCTGCTCTCCTGCCCATCACTTCTCAGTCAGACTTGAGGGGTGATATTACACATTTCAAAGCTCATTGTTTAAAACCAAGTACCTAATTCCATTTAGGAAACTAGGCACTTGCTACCTCTGCATCCAAAAGCCTCACAATCCACTTCTCTGTGAATTAGGGAAGGAGTAAGGCACAGAGAGACTGAGGGTATTACCAACACCATATAGTACAATTCCATGTACAAATAACCTGAGATAACTCACGCATGAAAGCCTAACAGACACAGCCACCCAATGTTGCTCCCACCACAGTGCAGAGCCTCAGGTTCCCATGGCTTCTGATACTAGAATTAATTCAGGCATGTTTGGATTATGTTGCAATTCCCATGTAGACATGTCATTCTTAGCTAGTTTTGGAACCACTCTGTTCACATTCTGAATATGGAACACATAAAAATTCAAGCTTTTTTTTTTTTTTTTTTTTTCTAGAGGTCTGGAAAAGGACTTTAAGCCACATATATGAGGTACCTCAGTGAAGAAGTTTTTCCTCATGTTGAGGTGGAACATCCTGTGTTTCACCATTACCTCTTGTCCTATCACAGGGCACCACTGAAAAGAGACTCGACCCTCCTACTTGACACCCACCCTGCAGATATTTGTAAACATTCATAAGATTGATCCCCTCTCAGTCTTCTCTTTTCCAGGCTAAACATCCCCAAGGGTCTCAGCCTTTCCTCATAAGAGAGATGTTCCAGTCCCTTCATCATCTTTGTAGCTCTCCATTGGACTCTCTCCAGTGTTTTCCTGTCCCTCTTGAACTGGGGAGACCAGAACTGAACACAGCACTCCAGATGTGGTCTCACTAGTGGAGAGTAGAGTGGGAGAAGAACCTCCCTTAACCAACCATATGTTTGGTTTAGCCAAAGTCTAGGACTGATATTAGGGCAGCTGTGTTCCTGCCTCAGGCGTCTTTCTGGAAGAGTTTAGTTAACATTGTTCAGCTGTTCCTTAGCGTCCAGTTTTGAGCTCACATACAGAATTTTGCTGCAGCTGAAATGAGTGTTCAGTCAGCCATGGCTCTATCTCAGAAGAGCCTGATGAAGTGTCCTCTATAAAAGCCATCCTTTGAATTATCAGAGCTGGCATTATATGATGATTATTAAGAATTATAAGATCCATAATTGATCTGAGATGTCAAAACATGCAGAAAAAAACAGGGACGAACAGAGACTTGAAAATGATCATGAAAAGCTTATGTTGGAAGTAATAAAGAGATATATATACCAGAATTCAGGAAAAGAAATGACAGGAATAAGTGACTTTTTCCCAAAAGTCATGGTTTATGTAGATAAGAGTAAGTTGTTATAGATGGTTAAAGGTGAATATTAAGGTACCCAAGGACTATTTTTCAAATATTTTGGAAAAGTTCAAAGAAATCACAAAGACAGCCACACAGAAGAATGTTGGATTATCTAGAAAGTAAATGCAATTACAGGCTTTCCTCAACTGGTGACTGATGTTCAGTCATCTCTTTTGCCTATTTTCAGCATCCTATTGAATCACCTGAACGTAAGTCCTGGTGCAGCGAACAGAGGCAGTATCCCATTTTCCAGAATGGAGAGAACTGAGTAATCTACACATTATTTACTATATAAATTCTGGGATTATGTGAAATCTGAAATGAAATGTGTGCACAAGTCCCTCTGATGCCTCATCACTCTGTACATGCATCCCTGTGTGGTATGCTGAACACTGATATGAACTCAACACCACTGTGTCTGTTATATGGTAAAAATCAAAGTGGTGTGAAGTGTCACGATAGGCTGGCAGCCAGTTGACACCCAACTCTGGTACACTAATGCCCCTCCACTGAAGGAGAATTACAGGACTTAGATGCCAGGCTAGAATAAGTGGTTATTTTTCTGAAACAACATCTGGCTCTTTAATGAACTCCACAGGTGGCTATGTTGGTGGTTTCTCGTCTCTTATGTGGTTAGAGCACTGTGTGGATAGCTTAAAAAGCCCATCATGTCAATGACTGGTTCATTCAGTCTGAACTATTTTTGTTGGACGTAGCGATACTGTGGGCTCTGTACAACCTCACTAAAGCCTCTCCTGAAGTAGGTGCTTAAAGCATCTACAGTTCAGACCGGAAAAAGGGATAGTATGTTTGTGTGCATAAAGTTTAGCACAGGTAAGCTACCATCTGACTTGTCTTTCTGAAACAGTTTATCCAAATTATAATATTTTTGTCCTTAATAAGGAAATAAAACTTCTTATGCATCTAAATTAAAAGGATATTTTAAAGCTACAGAGTCAAGCACCCAAATATGAAAAATTGGAAGAATTAAAAATGTCTGTGGGGAAAATGTTCAGAGACAAACAAATCAGTAAAACGTACACCTTATTCTTTTCCTATCAAAAATGGGTTTGAATACTTAACACAGCTCTCAGCCAGGTTCTTTTAGACTGGCTGCAATTTTCTGTAGAGAACTGAAATGCTGATTCAGTAACACAATATTGCCTCAGACCGTTTCTTATGTTTTCCTCATAATAACCCATTGTTAGCAATGCATTTGTTCACATTTCCTGATTTTTCCCACTGAAGATTTAAAAACAGTAGGATACAAAAAAATCCTAGCTTCTTACTGCTTTCCAGCTTTTTACCTATACAGTGAGGAAGATAAATCGCATTAATAAGTACATAAACATAGCAGAGATCAAAGAATGACTTTTTTTCTCCATCTCTGGTTCAGTTTGGGCCAATCAAATTGGGCAAAAAGTTCAGAGAGGCAGCTACTGGGAGATTTCATGCCGATAGAGAACCCCTGTGAAGTGTAAGTTACAGAGCTGATTCAAGCCTATGCCAGATCCTGGCCTCCTAGGAACAGCCTTAACCTGCAGTTCAATTGCTTAATAAAAAAAAATTTATAAACCAAGGAAAAATAAAGGGGAAAAAAACAAACCAAACAAATAAAAAAACCCCAAACCAACCAACCAAAACAAAACAGATAAAAAACAAGACAGAAGTAAGAATTAAAACCAAGATGCTTAATAAGCAGCAAAAGAAATGATGCCTGGTTTCCTCTGCCTCTGCTAAATCACCTGGTGTCCACTAACATGACTGTGCTCTCAAGTGTCACTTTCCCAGAGCATAGTATAGAAGCTCTAATTCAGGTCTCTCCCACTCAGCATCCTTTTCCCATGAAACTTTTAAGAGCCTAATATTTCCAACGCCTCTAACTCTCTCTCACATGTAGTTAAAAATGGTCAGAAAGTTTAAATATAATTAGGATGGGAACAGAAAGACTACAGTTGTTAAACCTTGTTAACTTAAAAAATTGGATCAAAATGTGAAAGAGGCACTCTGTGCTATATCCACCTTTTAGGGACCTTGATGTGTTAGTGTAGGGAGAAATTCTTACATAAGCAGGAAAGCCTTTTGCTTTCCTTTCTGCTGATGCTCAGGGAAATTACTCTCCAGCCCCATGCAGTATTAACGGAGTGGGGTAAAAGTGGAAGAGGCTCTATACAGATATACTCAGCTGTACTCGGCTACATTCAAGGGGCAACAACTGTCTTTCAACTCAGAAGCTTTACCATGGACATGTGATGGAGTCCATAGAGTCCTCAAAGTCCACAACTGATCAAAATGCCACTTTCTGTCTGAAGTGATCTTTCAAAAAGAAGGTTAAAATGTATCATGAATTTCACATAAATTGTCCATACCCTGAAGATACTTGTGAGGACAGGTAGGGAGAACTCTCTTACCTTGATTCCTGAATGACAATACTGAGTAATTCTCTGTAAGAAGTTTAAATTATTTTAGTAATAGCTTGCCACCAAATCTAGGGTTTGACTTTCAGCTGCAGTGCTTAACTTTTTATCACTTGAGAAAACAGCTGCTATTAGCAGGGAGTGAACCCAAAAGATATATTTATTTAACTGGGTACTACAGAGTCATACTATTTATTAACTACCATGGAAGATATTCATCCATATATACTTAAGATGTAGTGTGTATCCAACAGACAAGGACACACTTTGATACCTTTCCCTGTCAGTTATTTCTTGCCACTTTCATACAAAATAATTCTCAATTTCCAATTTCAGCAGAACTCCTACTCAAGCGATATAATAATTCATCTTCGTGTTTTAAAATTATTGCACACTTTTTATGTAGATTACCTGCCTGAAATATTACATCAACCCACATTAAAACTATATGTTCCATTAAGCATAAGAATTACTAGTGCATTAAAATAGCTTCTGATGTTCTGAAGAGCATACCTTGCCTCATGACAGACAACAGAAATGCAGTGATGATCTGTGTATGTAATGAATACACAAGTAATGGAAATGAGTCTGATGCAGGTCTAACCTATGATAAGGGGTATATTCACGTACACTTCTTATCTGTTATATGAAATCCTGAAAGTTCCTTGGGTGTAGGGATGTTGTTTTGGAGTGGTTTTGTCTCTTTGGGCCCATGAAAACATCATGAAGTTCAACAAAGCCAAGTGCAAGGTCCCGCATCTAGGTTGGTGCAATCCCAAGCACAAATACAGGCTGAAAAATGAGTGAAATGAACGCAGCCCTGAGCAGAAGGACTTGGGGGTGTTGGTGCATGAAAAACCGAATATGAGTCAGCAGTGTGTGCATGCAGCCCAGAAAGCCAATCAGGTGCTGGGCTGCATCAAAAGAAGGGTGACCAGTAAGTAGATGGAGGTGATTCTGCTTCTCAACTCCATAAAGGTTTGTACAGTGGGTTTATCAGCCGGTGACTCCAGTAAATGAATTCTAAACCAAAATCCCATAAAGTTTCCTGCTGGATGGTTTAACTTCTCTGCCATATGCCAGATCTGTGCTGCATTATGCCTGAAGGAGAATCTGCCTGAAGGAGAAGGGAAAGGCATTTTCCAAACAAAGGGCTGGAGTCAGGTGTAAAAACTTTCTAGATCTGAAATAGCAGTTCAATAATCATCCACCTTTTGGAAGTGTGCATCTGACAAAAACCTTGGACAGCTTCAACTTCTGTGCTTGCCATCTAAACACAGCAGTCTAATATGGAATGCAGTACTCTGCAACCTCCTTGTGCAAAGGAAGACACATAGGCACATTTCAGCAAAAGTTCACAGTAAGCTTTGAAAGCTCTTATTCTGTGTGAATGAAAGCCATCAATACAGGCCTACCTTTTTAAGTGTAAAATCTGCTTCAATCTCCATTAATTCAGACCTGTCTGGCCCAACTCCTGGCCACAGGGTCAAGAGTCCTGTTGTCCTCTCAGTGCCTCCTCCTCTGGACACAGTCCCAGTCGGCCAAGGGAAGAGGTCTCTACACTCTTCTTGCACTGCTGGTGCCAGGGTCATTACTGGAACAGGAGCTGCAGGGCTGGGACACACTGATTTTCATGTTTGCCAAAGAATCAAGCCCGAGACTGGAGACAAAATGCTCTCAGAGCCCCTGGGGGGTGTCAGAGTGGTCACACTTGCTCTGCTTTCCTGCAGACACAGTTTGTCTAAGGAAGCCTGAACCTGGCCACTGCTGATACCATAGTTCACCCTTAAATTTCTAGCTTGGTCGTTTTCCCTCTGGTGCACACTAAAATAACAACAATAAAAGCAGCTTAAATATTTTCTTTTCTCTCCCTCTGATGTAGACAAAATAATAGCATGAAGACTTGCAAAAAGGAATGAAATCTTTTTGCTTAAAAAAAACCAAAACACTTTAAGAAAGCAAGCTAAACTAAGGTAGGCTGCAACATGGTCATTCTTTCCACAGGATTTTGTTTATACATTGAAGAATATCTCACAGGTTGTGACATTCTGTTGGCTAAAATTTCTAGGTTAATGAGAAACGCCTTGCACAAATTCCAGCTCTGACATGTCACTACTGCTTTTATGGCTACCAACCGAGGGGAGGGGGAGGTGTCCCATGTTTCTATTTACTTTTCTCAGCTGGAGGCTGTACAACACCATGTCAACTTCATAAGGAGAAACCGCTTATGACTGGGATAAGATGCATCATGAATTTTGATTTCTGTATGGATGGAGATTTGTCTGGAGTAAACCCTCACCAGCACAGAGGCTTCTTCGCTGCAGAGTCTTTAGTTTTACTCTGAAAGTGGAATGCCCTGGAGGTTGTGAAGGGCTTAGGTGATGTAGCTCTTGTAGCTGCTGGCACAGAATTGCACTAGCTGAGGTCTTGCCACTTGCAATTCCTGCAGCACATGCTTAACAACTTTTCATGCACGCTTCCTCTTGTCATCCAGACATGCTGATGTCTTCAGTGATCAGCTGCAGGTTGGTAAGGAAAATTAAGTCACTCAAGCACCATTTTCTCTAACTTATTTTTCATGTCAGTGTAAGAACTGATGACCAGCCAGAGTGCAGGCTGAGAAAACAAATCAACAACCACTTTCACTGTCAAAAAGAAACCAATTACTTCTTGCATTTCTATCTTTTTCCAATGATTTCAAAATAGTCTAGTAATTAGCAGGATGAGAAATAGATTCTATGACATTCTTCTACCATACTTGGTTTCTTTAGGACTTTCCGTTCTTCTCGCTGAAGTAGGATACTGAAGTTAACTGCACAAAATACAAGGATGTGTGTAAGGGGTTGACACAGATTCCATAATGAGCACTACAGTGCAATTTAACTAATGAAAATACAGTTGCACAGTGATGAATTTCACCAGAATGCAAAGGATGGTTTCTGGGTACGACAGGAGTCTTTAGTGTGCATTTTGAAATCCCATCTGAGATGCAGTACCTCAGCAAATGAATATTTCTTTTCTTAAATAAGCTATAACCACTTTTTCTGCTTAAAGAAACTTCCTCTCTCCCTTATCTAGCTAAAGTAAAATATTTAGCGATATCACAATATGATATCTCTTCTGGATTCAAGACTGGAACCTCCCACAGACCTGCCACTCAGGCTTCTTTTTACTTTTTTTTTTTTTTCTTCCACATAAAATATAAATTAGAAATGTTTTAAAGGTTGTCTAATAACAGTTTCCAGAAAGATAGGAGTATATGATGGAAACACAGCAGGCAGATACAGGTGCTGCTAACAGGGTCCATCAAGAGTCAGACACTCAACATGCAAAGAAACAGGTCCAGAGTCCCTCTGAGGATTCCATAAGCAATAGGAGATGGGCTGAAAACCAGGCTACATTGTGGGTCTGAAGTCCATGAAAGACACAAGTTGCCCAAGTCCGTCCAGAAGGCAGGGCCAGAAACAGGGTTGGAGACAGGACGCCTACAGTATAGCTCAGTATAGCTACAGTATAGCTGAGGACTGATGGCCTCAGGTTGAGCTAAAATCAGGCTTCTGGACCTGTGCATCAGGGTGGAGGCCTAGTGGCCTCCAAGTTCTGACATATACCTTCTTTACGGGTGCTACAGATTGTGGAGAATAGCACAGAGAATGCTACTATTCAATATTTTTTTCCATTAAAAAGATGTTCTAGACATCTCCAAATATATTAGACACTCCTACTATTAAAGTGCAGTAGAGCACTTTTCATTGGGAAGATATTCATTCGCTTGATCTTATGAACTATTGCTTTGAACAGCGCAACAAGAATTGTGAATAGAGAAGTATCTCAGCCTCCCCACAACACATGCTCTACATGTCACCTCTGCAGAATGGTACATTCCTCAGGTGATTTTTGTGAAACTCAGAGTCATTCCCTTTTTCTTTTGCAATAAACACAGAGAGACAAATGCTCTTTTCTGATGCAAAACCAGCTTAAAACCCACCAATGACAGTGTTACATTCCCACAAGCACAGAGAGCCAACACAACTTCTTCACATTCCTATGATCCACACAGAGATGGGACTTACGTGGCAAGATGGCCCTGTGCTGGTATCCTGCCCAGGAAGTGAATTTCAATTTAAAAGATCAGTCTGTAACTTCAGAGGCTGGAAATCTTGGTCGCAGGCTTAGTCCATTTGACATCCCCTGCAGGACTGTTCCATAATGGTGAGGAGGAATGGAATAACGAACAAGTTGACAGATATGCTGTTTAAGATTTTAGTATTAAAGCTGCAGAAGCCACTGTGGACTGTGAGGACTCAGCAGGAAATGCAGCCATGGAATTTCTTACAGTGGGAAAACTGGACTCTCTTTCTCTACCTTCACTTCAGACTGAACAAACATCACAGGGGAAAAAAAGGACCTCTGAATCTTCCTAAATATTATTCTTATTCTTGCAGTTCAAGGGGTAAATGCAACTGCATCCCTTCTTACTGAAGAAAAGTTATTGTTTGGGTTTTTTTAAAAAACACAGGATATCTGATACTACTTTAATAAAGAGGCTAAACACCTAATCCAGTCACAGACTTAAGGCAAGATAGTGTACAGTGATATAGTCTTGATTTGTAAGTGAACAACAGGAGTGAATCTTCCATAAAAAAATCATTAAATCACATCTGAAGGTAGCCATTATTTTAGTTTTGGAGTAGCTTACTTTTTTCTTAACCAGTGCATCCCCAGCAATCTGTTTATTGCTATTGTGTTTTTTGTTTGATGTTAAGACAAAGTTCCTGGGGTAAGAGGCTGGAAAAGAAAATAGAGTCTCTTGCTACAGACTGTTAGCGGACTCTTGCTTTGCTTTGCTCACTTAAAGTGTTTTGCTTAGTTTGGCCCATTACCCTGTTTTTTCTGGAAATCTCTCATTTTCTTTTGGTTTGCCTTCCAAAACCACAGTGCACTGAAAAAAGTTTTTACTATGGCAGGTCTCTGCTTCAAAGAATGGTCACTTTATACATTCCTATATACCTGCACCCTACATTTTCAGGACAGTATTTATACAAATGAAAAAAAAACAAAATATCCCACTGTCTCTTTTAGTTTTTGAAAAGCAAAGCACAGAAGTTCCAGCTAGTTACCAGGGGACGATCCAGCTGGCATCTCTAATGGAAATGATTACCGCAGAAACATTTGCAATCACTTAAGTGTGGGCTCCCATGATGCTTAGCAGAAAAGGCTGAAAACAATTCAAAATGAATGTAGTGCAATCTTAACAGGGAAGGCAGAAATGAAAGAAAATTTGCAGCAAACAAAGGAGAAGCCTTTCTCACCATTCAGGGTCCATTAGCTACAAATTTTTAAAGTTATTTCAGCAACACTGTTACAAGTACATGGAAAATTAGCATGTATGAAGCTTAGATATATCCCGCAGCTCAGCTACAGTCATCCACATCTGTTTCTGGTTTAAGTTATACCTCACTCTGGCAAGGATTCAAAGAGCAGCAGTGGAAGTGACTCTGAGTCTGGGACTTGACTGGAGTAAACGGCTGCAGCTCCACTGAGAGAACCTCAGCTAAATCAGCTAATAATGTGTGCTGCATTTCTAGAACCATGTATTTCTAGAGGTTTTCTCCCTTTCACTTCCTCTGTATCCAATCAACTCTTCTTCACAGGAGGAGTAGAGTCCATACCTTAGCCACAGACTTCAGTCCTATAATTGTGTGTGAACTCCTTTCTAATGCCAAAAAAAAAAAAAAAAAAAAAAGTGAGAGAGCTTAAGCATTATTATATTCAGGAAAAAAGTTCATGTTTCTATCAGATTACTTTAACGTTTGCAATTAAGAGGATTAACCATAATAAATCATATAAATAATCATATAAATATAATAATCATATAAATAATAAATAGAAAAGATGAGGACACCATGTGATGAGTATGTGTGTGTGTGTTTGCACACACATAGAGGTGCAAGGTATGTATGTGAGAAAAGTACTTCATATAAAAGTAACTCAATAAGTAAACAATTTACTGTATTGGAACAAACTACTCTTTCCCAGTTAAGTAGGTAACTTTTCATACTACATCATGAATAAACTGAAAAGTGGAGAAAATCATCTCTTAGGTTGCTTCAGCATTTTCTCTCACAAGACTGAAGTACATTTGTAGCTTTTTTACCCCCATTCCTTTGCTTTTAGTGCTGCATTGCCTCCTTTCCACATAACTTTATTCAGAATTAAACTATACTTTTTTTATTTTATTTTAAAACTTTTTTTGAGGGACTCAGGACTTTCTGTGAGGATTTTTCAAATGGTGAGAATTTATGGAAAGAAGACCAACGCAATTTTCTTTTATAGCCTAAATATATAGGCTAAATTTTCCATAATTCCATGATTTATATAGACTAAAATATGCAAAATGCAGCCTTTGTCCTAAGTTATAAAGTAATTTCTAGTAGCAAAAATGTTCTCAAATTTTCAAAATGTCTCAGTGTTTCACAACTATTTTATTGAATTCATTCTCACAAGACAAGGACCTGCTGCTCTTTGCAATTAATTCTTGATGAACTGAGGCACAGATGAAGGAAATATGAGATCCAACAAAACACTTAAAATTCAAACTAAGCACTCATATCCTAGAGACCCAGAAAAAACCTTACCCAGGTGAATAAGCACATGAGCATCCTTATGCTGCCAGGTTTTCCCCAAAGAAAAGTAATTTAGGAGCCAGAAGTACAGCTACTGGACCTCTCACATGCTCAGCTAATCTAAGAGACTCAGTACCCACATTCTTGTAGGGTTTCACACACATGCATACCTGTGCCTAAAGATGACTAAAATGACATCACATAGGGATCAGCTTTGACCTGGAAAACCCAATTTCATACAGGCTTTGAATTAGAACAGAACGGAATATGTTTACTTTTAGAACAGAGGCAAGATTTGAGTTATATTCCTATGACCTGTGTTTCCTAGTTGTAGTAGTTGTAGTTTCCTACATCTATACTAGTTGGTTTAATGAGCAAGATTTATTGTCTGGAGGCACAACAGAGCTCATACCCATATGGTAAGCTCTCTGCACCTAAACTGAAATTAAGCCCCTCCTTTGTCATGTGGGACAAGCCAGTACAGAGTGCAGTGAAAGCACCTGCAACCAGCCCAGCAGCAACTGGGTATCACATAGAAGAGCTGCAGCTTCTGGGAGAAGCTACAGTCAGCAATGCAAATGAAGTAAGCATAGGTCACAGCAGCTCAGGTATTTGCGGCTGTAGCAATCCAGGAGTATGTCCCACATTTCACTGGTTCCCTAACTATAGCATAATCTTTCATTTTCTTATATTTGTTTCTTAAATGACTAATCAAAGCAGATTGGGGACTATTTAGAAGAATATAACAAAATTGTTTCTGTTCAAGTTCTGCCAGATTTTGCAGCTAATAGACAAAGGTGTGAAAGGAGCATTTTCTTAATCCAAACAGAGACACATTTATCTAAGTAAATGAAGATCTAATGTAGCTCAGCTTACCACTCCCACAGTGACCCCTCTACCATGGTCCCTTTGCAGTCAGGAATAAAAAACACATACTTCCATACTTTTTATCTCATCCAGAAGTAAGAGTCTAAAGTTGGTCAGATGGGTTACTTCCTTATATCACCTTTTTTCTCTATCTGAAGGGAGCTGGTAGGACTACTTCTAACATAGATATCTATAATGCAGGTTTCTAAAGCTGGGTAGTGTGAAGCTCAGACTCAGTGTCTGCCTTCCTCAGCATGGATGCTATCCTTGGCAGGATGGATACCTGCAACTATACAAAGTATAGTATGTGTTCTGTGATGATGAAGTTTACATAGATACCTAATTGCATAAGGAGTCCAGGAAAGTTTTGAAGCAAAAGTTGAGCTATACTGTAGGTGCAGAGAGTTCTATTTAATCAGTATAGTATGAAGGTTTTCTAGATCTATTTGCCAGCATCCCTGCTTAATCCAACATCATATATATCTCATAGTACGATCACCAAAGAATAACAGGCCAAAGAGTAGGTTAGATATATTACCAAAAAAACAATGGGTGAGGATGCACACCTGCAATACAATCAGTAATTCTCTATTCCAGCACTGGTTATTTTGCTATTTGGCAGTCATGTCATTTTGCAGCAAATAATGGATGACCTGGCGGCAGCAAAGTTGTTCAGGAACAGCCTAGTCCTTGAACAGTAGGAACCCTGGCTCAAAAAGAGAGTTTTTGCTTACTTCTCTGTTTCCATTTTTACATTCACCACCAGCTGAAGTTGCAAACAGTAAAAATTAGACCTATGGCAACCTGCTTAGGGAGCAATTAGACAGGTTTCATTTTAAGTCCAGTGCAACACAATTTCTTTCATTGGCTGATTTGGGATCTTCTCTTTGGTTTTTGTTTGCTTGTTTGCAACTGGCTTTCCATGTATGTAGGGAGATGTTAAAAGATAGACTGAAAACTAGTGCACACTGAGCAAAATAAATTTTCAGATGACCTAGAAATAATGGGGAAAGGATACTATGTTTGGAGAGATTAGAAAGGAAAATATCTCAGTAACATATTTTTTCTTAAAAGAGAAGACTTTAATACAGGTTAGCTTATGTTTATTTTAATATGACAGGAGTAGCAAAATGATAGGAAGGTGACACATTCAGTAGTAGGTTTTGGATATGTACAATGAAATGGGGAAAGTTTGTAAGCAGTGATTCCAGTAAGAAATTCCAGACTACAATTTAGTGATGCTTTAGTCTGATTTTTGTAAATGCAAATTAGGCAATGTGAAAAGGATGGGCATTTACATGGTGAATTGATTGAAGCTGAGAGCTTACAGCTTGAAAGGGGCAGTTTTGCAGTCCAAAGTTTGTCTGACTACTTTGTCAGTCAATTCAGCTTACTGCACAGCCAGAAAACAAGCACGAAAATAAAAATCAGTGGTTTTCAGCTGGTTTAGTGAACAAGATGGTTCACCAAAGAGTTAGATGAGAGTTCAACCTGGCAAAAGAGGGACTGCACAGGGAGGACCACATGGGAATGGAAACACCTTTTTTGGCAGCTGTTGAGATGTCAGACCAGCTCAGTTCATCTGATGCGACTGTACCATAAGTAGGAACAGCACTGAGTCCTTCAAATAGTTTGTCTTTAAAATTCACTAAACTATCATACTTCACACTGGAAACACACAGATATGGATACCACATGAAAAGAAGCAGGATCACATAAAGAGAAGACTATATAAGTACTACAGAAACAGTAAGGTGCTTGTTTCTCAGCCTAGGATTGTCATTTATTTGAACTGTTTCACCCATGGTGATAACAGAGAAACTCTGTAAAGACTAGCTCACTAAAGGCAGTAAAGCTGCCACTGCTTTTCCAGATGGCTTATATGGGCACCTACATGTGCCCATACATTGTTGTGTCAGTTATTCCCAGTAACATCTGTGAATCAAGCAAGACAGTTTTGAAAAATCACAAAAAATCCTTTTTAATATTTTTTTTAATTATGTGAACAAATTTCAGATCTTCGTTGGTTTCATAACTTAAGATTTTTAATTCAGTCACCTGTAAAGGCTTTCTGTAGTGTATTTTTGTGGTTTCTCAGAATTTTACAGTTTTGTGGAAGCATGTAAGTAGACAGCAAACACATAACCATGAGTCATTAATTAATTTAAACTAAATTTTAATTTTTCACTAGAAAAATAGGAATATTAGACAGTTTTTTAATTCAGTCCTGCCAGTCAAAAGGATTTGCAGAGAAAAAAAAAAAAGTAAAATACTTCCTCCCTTTTAAAAACAAATCTTAGGAAGAGGTGACTGATTGCTTTACAAGTATGTCAATGGTTATATGATCAGTACCTGCACATTTATGATACAGCTAGTTCAGTATTCAGTATTCATTTACCAAACTATAGCACACAGAGAAACAATACGTTTTTCACACATTTATTGTTTGTGTTTCATTCATCGTTCATATACACACATTAAAACACGGGCTTGCTCATATACACGTATGACACATAAAACATAGTCTGGCCCTTCTGAGGCATCAGCACTGCTGCAGGAATAAGCAGGAAGGCTAGGATCATTCTGCGCATCCATCAGCAACTCCCATGTCAGAAAAAAAGACAAGTCAACTACTCATTCCCAAGGGGACAGCCATAGGAGGTTAAGTCCAGGATGTGATTTCAGCCTGTGAATGCTACTACCACATGGAGAAGAAAAAAATAATCAGGCAAGCCTTTCTCCAGCTTTTCCCCTGTCAGCCAGAGGAGGAAACCCCCACTCATCATGTTGTGGACTGTGAATCTTCCCCAGAACTGAACTCCCCCTAGGCCCTGAGGCAACTTCACTTCCCAGGTCAAACACAGCACAGCTGGCTATGTGACTTCTAGGTGTTGTCTACCCAGCATCACACTGCTTACAGCACATTGCCGGCTTAGGCAGAGACTGCTTTGTACTCAATGTAATGCAACAGCCTCCTGCCTGCTCAATGGGAGCTATGTGGCTACTGCAATTATTTCATTTTCAGACTACAAGGGGGAGGGCAGAAGAAGGGCTTTTCCCCATTTTTTTTCTGAGACCTCATCATTTTAAGTATCGATTCTGAGAGCTGAGCTGCCAGTGGAGCCCAAGAGAAGAAACGTAATGATGAAGGAATCCTATTGCTGCAACAGCAGCACTGCCACATGGCTAACTCGCTGGAACAAATCACACTATTGCTCTCCAACCCTCTCCTTAAGACACAAGCAAACGTGGCTCAGCAGTAAGTTCTCCAGACCAGAGCTTCAGTTCTCAGATAGAGGAATTTCAAGGAAACTTTGCCACAGTCCTTACAGGATTTGTAGGCTTCCTTATGAAAGCATTTCCTTGTCTTTTTTTTTTTTTCCCCATCTTTATGCTTCCAAGCCTCTTTTCTGAGGGCCTGTCTGCCAAAGCACTCTGAGATCATGCTGATAGGAATCACAACAATCTCTTCAAGACTTACTTCTCTTCAACTTCTGTACCACCAGGTCCACAGGCCACAGATAGTTGTTTCTGACCATGTTCCTTTTTGGAAACTGAAGTACTGTTAGTACATTTTTCATCTTGTTTGGTGGTAGTTGCAATCTAACTGTATTTACTCCAGACTAGTAAGGAGTGAAAAGGTAACAGCATTATCTGATATGTAATGCAATTAAAAGAGAATGACAATTCAAGCAGTTTACCCAAGCAATTTCCAACATTGGCATCTCAGCAATCAACAGCTGTTTTAAAAGACAGTCTTCATAAAATAAATGTATGGCTTTAGCAAGGTGCTGAACCCAATTTTCTGGGGAATTAAGTATCTCTGATAACTTACTATATAAAATATAAGTGTGGGTTTTGTTGCTTGGGTTTTGTTTGTTTATTTTGTCATCATTGTTGTTGTTTCATATGCACAAAGTGATTGAGAGGAAATGCAGCCATGGAATTTCTTACAGTGGGAAAACTGGACTCTTTCTCCACCTTCACTTCAGACTGCACAAACATCACCGGGGGAAAAAAAGGACCTCTGAATCTTCCTAAATATTATTATTGATAAAAAATGGGATACATTTAAAGAGTTTGTTATCAACCAACCAAGGACATTTGGGCTATGCCTGACTGGCACACAGAAGTTCGATGTTTGCGAGAACAGCAAGGCAGGGAAATTAAAAGGGTTAAAGTTTTGAAAGACAATCTGTTTAGGAGTAGCCCTACCCCAAGCTATAGGAACCAAAGTAATATGAACTGCCAGTGAGTTTCAGCCAGACTGATTGCTGTCTGCAAACATACACCAAAGCACTTTACACTTTCATAATTTAATCCTAATTTCAAAAACATTTTGTATTTTTCTTTAATTGCAGGTCCTGGAGTCAGGTGATTAAATGTGCAAGAAATGAAGTGCACATGCTGCAATTACGCTAAATGAATTGCCACTGAAGGCTAAAATGAGAGTTTTATTGGACATTGTGTTTAAATAAGAGAGGACTTCCAGATGCCACAGCCAGATAGAGGTTACAGTTGAACCAGTCCCTGCCTGCTGCCTTTCATACATATCTTAGAGTTAACAGATATATTTAGTTCTTTAATGTGTCTGGTTAAAAAACTATGAGTCATGTGGATGTTGCTGAAAGGTAAATGGTTATTATGCTGACCAAAGGGTGTGTCCTCTGAGCTTTCAACTGTGGGGTCCATGTTTATATGCTGTAAGCAAACTGTCCATGAAAATGCTTCACAGTACCGGTGAGAATTAGGAGAGCAGGAAACCAGAAAGTTTCTACTGTCAAAAGTGGGTTTTAACAAAGCATGTGGTTCACCTCTGTGTTATTTTAAGCCCCCTACTTTTCAGGTAAGCCCAAGAATGCTGCTGACCATTTCTGCTCAGACTTCCTCTGAGACTAACACTCCTTCTCTTCTTCTGAAGGGCTGCATGAAAGAAAGGAGTGATTTAAATACAAGTACTTGCAGTCAGTGATGTCTCATTAACACCAAGAGGTTCATAGTAACTTCTCTCCCCCTCCTCTCTTACTACACTTCAGAATAGGGAGAATACTCAGAATGAACTATCTCTGCCTGAATACTGAAATCAAGGAGTTGCAAGCAGTTTTAGTAAGAGGAAGGAGGAGGAAATGGCTGCAGCTACAAAGAGCATTCAGAGGGCTGGAGAGATACTGTACTTCCCAACAGCTGCATTGCATCAAGGCAAACCACAAAATACTTTTGCAGCAGCTCCCTAGAGCACAGTGGAAACAAAAGCCAGACAAGGCTGTTTTGGGTTGGTTTGGTTTTTTTTTTCCATGGTGGAGGATAGGAGGGAGAAGGGGACAGAAAGTAAAAAGAAACAACAAACAAGCCCACCGTGTGCCAATATACCACTATGTATACACTGCTGTAAATATATAGGTAGCTGGCAGTAGTGCACCTCGTCAGACGTTACCCATTTGCTGTGATTTATGTGCTGAGTTTATAGGGTAGAATTAATGGACTGGTCAATTACAGTATTAATCTACTAGACAGCAGCAAATATAAAGGAATATCTGAAGATACAAATAATTTTTATTCTCAAACCAGTGACACTCTGAAGCAATGTCATTTAATTTACTAGTTAACTCAGATTAAAACTAGTATGTATGATGGAAGCTTTATGTTCCTTTGCAGAAAACTGATGTCAGTTATTCTGCTTGTGTTTTTATTCTTGTACTCTGACTCTTCATGAAAATTTGGACCCTATTGTAGTAAGAAAAAGATGCACTGAGTGTCTGTGGCAATGCCTGTAGCTGTTCAGATACTTGACTTATAATGAGAGGGTTAAGAAAAATAACTCCTCCCCAGGACCTGAAAAACTTCAGCTGAAATCATAAGAATGTCTGAGCAGAAGTCCTGTCTCCCTCCCTGCCCCCATTCTTCAGACTGCACTTTTCTTAAATAAACTATTTGGGTTGGAAAACATTCCTTAGGTCTATTCTGACTCATGATTTCGCTGCTGCTTTAGAATCTTTGAAACAGCCGGCAACTTGTCAGAAGTTTCACTCTACCTAACCTGCTGGGGTAAAAAAAGGCAGCTCCTCAGTTCCTTGAGCACAGGGAGCTCAGTCCAAACAAAGTTACGACTTTGGGTGCTGGCTGTTGCATGATACATGAGGACAGAATATGGGCTCTTTCCTAGATTTCCTAATTAGACTCTCAGAGGGACATGGACTATTGCAGTACTGGTTATGAAGAACTCCTACTTCAGTGTGGTTTAATACCTACATCAGTGACATAGATAGCAGGAATAAGTGCACCCTCAGTGAGTTTGCAGACAAGACCAAGCTGAGTGGTGCAGTTGACAAATCTGAGGGATGGAGTGGCATCCAGGGAGACCTAGACAAGTTTGAGAGATAGGCCCGTGAACCTCATGAAGTTCAACAAGGGCAAGTGCAAGGTCCTGCACCTGAATCAGGGCTATCCCCAGTATCAGTACAGGCTGGGGGATGAACGAAGGGATTGAGAGCTACCCTGCAGAGAAGTACTTGGAGGTACTGGTGGATGAGAAGCTGTATGTGAGTCAGCAATGTGTGCTCAAAGCCCAGAAAGCCAACTGTATCCTTGGCTGCATCAAAAGAATCATGGCTAGCAGGTCAAAGGAGGTGATTATTCCCATCTGCTCCACTCTGGTGAGACCCCACCTGGGGTACTGCATCCAGCTCTGGAGTCTTCAACAGAGAAAAGAGATTAACTTCTTGGAGTGGGTCGAGAGGAGGGCCACAAAAATGATCACAGGGCTGGAACATCACTCCTATGAGGACAGGCTGAGAGTCTTGGTGTTGTTTAGCCTGGAGAAGAGAAGGTTTCAGAGAGACCTTATTGTGGCCTTCCAGTGGTTAAAGGGAGACTGTAAGAGGGGGACAGTCTTTCTAGCAGCGCCTGTTGTGACAGGACAAGGCGCAATGGTTTTAAACTAAGAAAGGGTAGGTTTAGACTAGATAGACGGAAGACATTTTTTACAGTGAGAGTGTTGAAACACTGGAACAGGTTGCCCAGAGAGGTGGTAGATGCCCCATCCCCAGCAACATCCAAAGCCATGTTGGATGGGGCTGAGCAACGTGATCTAGTTAAAGAAGTCCCTGCTCACTGCAGGGGGCTTGGACTAGATGACCTTTAAAGGCCCCTTCCAACCAAAACCATTTTCTGATTCTATGATTTTATGATTTTGCATTCCAGCTTTTTTTCCTTTCTTTAAAAATAGATTTTGGGACCAATCCATCAAACGGTAACCCTCAACCTGTCCAGACAAAAAGCTGACCACTCCATAAAAACACCACCAGAAAACTTATGGTGTAACAGGCAGAGATTTCCTGGTGGTGATAGCACAGCAAAACCATAATTTCATTAACCTTAATGTGTGTTTACTTACCAAACAGTTGCATGAAGTACAGATTTAAGTCCTCTTTCTCATAAAGAGCACAATGACCTTCAATAGTTGCACAGTTTTAGATGGGAAAAGGTATAGACCTCATCGAATTAGTGGTTTAAGATATGTTTATGTATCAACTGTTTATGTTATTGTCTATGTGCACAAAGTTGGTGTAAACTGCAAGCTAATAAAATTTACCTTAGCCCTTAAGGGAATAGAGATAAAGCAATCTCATTTTCTCATGTTTGTTACAGGTTTCTTCATCATGCTCAGAGACACTGATCACAGCTCAGCTTGTGCCAGGTCATTTATTAAACCACCTGTACACAGTATTTCATATCTTTATACAAAGACCTGTGAAGATTGATAGGGGTCTGTGTTTCTTTTGCCAATTAGTGTGACTACAGAGTATTTTATTCCAAGGAACAGTGTTTACTTCACCTGTCATCAAAGGGCACACAGTATGGTAAAGAAACTATTCTAATACCTTGTAGCAGTGAAACACAAGAGCTTATAGAAAAGAAAGTTCATCTTCTGTATGAACTGGCGCATGCCAATCCACTTCATGTCCAGGACCTGCATCTCTCCATTATTAGCTGTTTAGTCCCAGTTGTCTTAAGTAGCTCATAGAGAACAAAACAGAAATCAGGTTTGCACCCACTCCCTGCAAAACCAGTTCTATCTGCTAGTACAGCTCCACCACAATCATTTCCACACAGCACACTGCTCCTTGTTCTCTCACAGCTGGCACACAGCTGCAGCTCCTGGCCAATGAGGAGAGAAGCAGATGTTTGGTGCCAGATGAACAGCAGCCATTTCACAAAAGCTCCTCACCTTCCCTCTGTCTCTTTTCCCCCTGCTACCTAAGCACAACCTGATTGAGCCTAACTGCTTCCCCACCACACAGCACCCAGCTTTGAAAGGTGCTAATGTGTGTAGGAATGAACCTTAAGAACAGATTAAATGCATATGCATATGCATATGCAAGAAAAAGGCTGCCTTAAGCCGTCTCCCAGCCTTGGCCACAACCCCTCTAGGTGCCTCGCTACATCTTTTTCCTGCATTTCGTCTTCTACCCGTGCATTGAAATGCAAGTGGTGTTTACATTATGCCTACCCGTGAGACTTCTGTAAATCTCTCATCAGCATGATCATATAGCAAAATAGGTGTCAGCTGGCTCTCTGTAAACACACATATTGTTCAAATTAGGTCTTGAAGACAAAGTCTTCCTGTTAGCTCTGGTTCTTTTACAGCCATACTTGATGGGTAAAGTCTCTGCAAGTAACAATATAATTGACTTCTGGCAAACTCATTAAGAAATATATGTAAGAAATAAAAAGAATAGCTAGAGCACAACCACCTTGCTGTGTTTCAGAGCTAGTGTCCCAGGCCTTCAGAACCATAATCAACCACAAATTTCCCTCCAAAATTTCTTTAGAACTGACTAATATAGAGCTGAACATTAAGGCAGCATCTTCCAGATGCTATATCTTAATGGACAGACAGCCTTTGCAGACACCTTCCTAGCCTGAAGAAGACTGAAACGGTATCTACTATTCAATTCAGGTTGCAAGAATGCCACTTCCCAACTCTACTTATCGTTATGCCAACCCAGTAATAAATAAGGCTTGACATTCTCTTTAGTGGAAGTATAAATATTCAAGGATCACATACACCAGGGGTAAGCAATCTAACAGAAGTGTACAGGTGATGACTGAAAGGTAGCTCTTAAAGTATTAATTACTTGGAGAGATGTAATGCCCAGGTGTAGCTGAAGCTGAGTGAATAGACAACTGGCATTAGAGCTCAGCCACGGGGTCTCCTTTCGAAAGCATTATCGTTTCTATGTCAGTTTAAATTAAGGCAGGGCTGACTAACAGAAAATATTTAACACCACTGTTGAACTTTGTATCTTCAAAGACCCATGCCAGCATGAAACTATTAGCATGCATCACACATCTGTAAGTCATATAAATGAAGGCTCTTCCATGCATTATGCAGAGGGAGAAACAGGGAGCCAGGAGGTAAATTGTCAGAAGATAACTGGTAAATCAAGTGGCTTCATGGGTTGATAAATGCTTGACTGCTGGTCTTATGGCAAATACCATCATGGTGCTTTTATATGCAACTTGTATGTAAATGTTCCATTTGTTTCAGGAAATGAAGAAATTATCTGGAAGCTTAATGGCTCCTTGAAATTATGAGATTCTAAACTCTGTTAAATTGGCAAATAGGGACTGTAGCTAACCTCTTTGAGTCTGTTGACTATATTAATGATCGGAAAACTGTATATTGGTGCATGCAACTTGATTATCACGTAACCCATTAGTTAAATTTCTGAATGAAATTTGGTTTAGCTGGTAAACCAGGGTGTGAGAGGTAAAACAGTAAAATAAGCTGGAAAACAAGAGAAGAAAACAATAAAGCTTATATTGCAGGGAGTGAATGTAAAGGTATTCTTCACTTTTCTCAGTCTCATTTTGGCAAGGATATTGAGAATAAGAGCCAAAGTACTGTCATTTTTAGTAATGTGATTCTTGGATTCTCTGGTGTGCTTTGACCCATTCCCCCAGGTGTAAATGTGACCATTATTTAGTTCTGGACCTCTAATAAGTGAGTCCCTGTTCCTGCTCAGACCTTAGTTTAGGAGCAATTTGTACTTTGATAGAATAAGAACTGAGAACCTGAAATCAATGCAAAAATTGATATGGTTTTATTTTTAAGGAACAACTTTAAAATGCAGTTCTATGTGCAAAGAAATGACCTAGAAGCTAGAATTTGGGGGGTTTTAGTTGTTTTTTTTTTACTTAGAGAAATTAGAACTGAGAAAATAATATTGGTAGAAAGAGGATTGTAGCTGTAGGAAAAGAAGTTAATCATAGGGAAACAATGAAGATATTGGGGGTAAGGATTATTAAGAAGAACAATAATTTTCAATCACCAGTTGAGAGAAAGAAATTAGACTAGGATGTATTTGGAGATGGTTATTTATTCTTACATATTCCTGTTTTTACCACAGATACTCACTACCTCTTTTTAGTGTGTTGATAGTTTTTATAGTCAGGCTAATGCCTGCGTGGCATCTTCACTTCCAGTCCTGGAAGAAAGGGTTTCCCACCATCTTTGACATATCCCCATTGCTCAGTCCAGGAACAAAGGCCAGCAATTATAATATAGAATTGCACCCACTGAATGTGGGTTATCCCATGAAAGGTGCTCTATTTGTTGGCAACTTGTAAAAGCCTGAAGCATTGCCTTCAAACCCCTCTGATTCTTTTTTTTCTCCTCACTTCCCAAGTTGTTGTTGGAAGAAGTGAATGCACTGCACCAAGGCTGCAGAGAAAGAGGCTTGCAAGGGAAAGAAGACTCAAACCTATCTTTTGTAGCTCTGATTCCCATGAATGCACCAGCAGGTCAGATACCTCCTATGTGGTGGATTTGTTACCTATGTGTTACATAAAGTCTTTCTATTATTCAGTTTATCTCCTATAGTAGATAGGGAATTTTGATGTTCTAGATCTGATCTGATCAGCAGGAAGAGATGAAAAATATAAGAGTTTGGGAAAAAAAGCAATAAAAGTTCAGTTGGGCGGCTCAAGTAAGAAATCATCTAGAATGTGGCAACTCTTGGTTGCAGGCTAAGTTATGGATTTGGAAGCTACTAAGGAAAAATAAATTAACCCAAAGCAGGAAGAAAAGAGAGCTCCTGTAAAGCTAATACACACATTCTCTGCTGCAGTTTGCTTTTCCCTTTGTTACCACTCAGACTCCTCTGATGAACAACTGTCAGTACAGTGAGGTTGGATTTTGCATGTGATAAACAAGCAAATCTTGTCCTGTGTTGATGATGCAGAATACACAATGAGGAGGGAATTTTGAACCATGCATCTACCTAAGCTAAAACGACTAAATTCTTGTAGTATTAGAATATTAGAACTTGCAAGACTGAGTACACTGAAATTTGCATAAAGATTGCAAAGGTCTTGGAAGCTTGGACACTGCTCATGCTGACGATGCAGAGCTAGAGTTTGAGCACCAACAAGAACATCTCAACATTTAAAACTAAGAGATAAAAGCATGAGTATTTACTACAGAAAATAATGAACTAAGGCTCGTGTAACTCTTCCACATTCTCTGTTTGAATGCAAATAGCTTCAAGCAGTAATTCCTTAAGAGCATTTAAACTGAGATGAAGTTTATAAACCAAATTTGAAGGACACCCATACAATTAGACCATATCACCAGAAGTACATAGAAGCTCTCAGAAAAGCTGAAATCTGCCTTCCTTTGAATGTCTTTCAGTTTCATGACAGGCATATGGAGGGAGGCATATTTCACTTTCAACAAAAATGTTTACTTCATTTCAAGGAAACAGTGTTATTTGATGGCTGAGAGCTTGCCTTCAGCTGTCTGCATAATCCTCAGTCTAAATCAGCTAGAGATAGAGCAGAAGAATGGATATAACTATATGTTCTCTCATAAAGGGTGATCTTTTCATTTTCAGTTCAGCCAAATGGAAGGCAGCTTGAATCAAGCTTGTAGCTAGCTTGCTCTGCTTTCACATGTTTGAGGGACCTGTAGTAGGCATGACCCCTCCACTTCTTGTTTATAGCAGTTTTATAACACAGATGTTTGAACACAGAGTTTATAACACTTTGCAGTTTGAAACTACTTTCAGAGTAGCCTTCCAAAAGCCAAAGACCTATTAAATTGTAATTACTCATTTAATTAGCCAGTTTGGTTTGTTTTGGAAGCAATTTAACCCTTTGTTGCCTTGCTTCTTTGCCATTCAATGAGACTGTTGTGGTACAAATAATTTAAGAAGACTTTTTTATTTTTAATTCGGATAATCTCTGAAGTGATTGAAGCCTGTCGTTCCAGTCCTGTGACCACTGCAGGAGAGGCTGAGCTGCTGCTCAATCACCTCCTGAGGCTGTTGTGGTACTTCTGTTGCATCCCTTTATAAACATTGTAGGATAGAGAATGGAGAGCTGTCACTCTTTAACCATTAGCAGTATTTACTAACAAAGAAAGTTAATACTAAGAAGGTATTTTGTGCTGAAGAGTGTCAACAACATTCAGTAAAATGTATTTTGGGTCTGAAGGCATGACAGTCCTCAGCGAGGGGACACCTGCATTCTTTCTCTCTGACTGTCCATTGAATCCCCCCTAACCATTAACCTTGTAGCCCACCTCAGTGAAACTGATGGAAGAACCCACAAAGATACCAAGAATCTGCAAGCTTCATGAAACTGGAAGTTACATAAAGGGAAATAAATAAAATCAGCAACTCTAAGGGGGAAAGTCTGCAGAGTAAGTCAGAGCCAGACCAGTTTGAATTACCAGTGGGCTAATCTGTACAAATATACTAGCCTGCTTGGGGCTTGTCCAAGCATGGACTGATTTTTGCCCAGCTGATAGTTGCATAAGAGGTAGCTGAGCCTAGTGAGAGGGAGCAGGTATAAAGGATGTGAGAGGATAATCTGGAAGAAAGGAGGAGATGAGATTTTTAGGATGTATGCCACATCTATCTGTAAGGTCTATCAGTTCCATCACTCATGGAATCATCTGCATTTTTTACAAAACTGTATGCTATTACAATGGACAATGACCTATTAAACTGTACTAAATGCTTTTAACAATGCACAGCAGCTTTAAAAGTGCTCATAGGGAGAAACACCACCATATTGTACTTCATTTATTGATTCTATCACTGAAAATGGGAACACTGGGATGTACAAGTAATTCTGGGACACAGCAAGCTCCTGCACTCAGCTAAGCCTTACATGCATCTGCAGAGATTTCACATTTGCCTCTGGATGACATGAGCATATGCTATTGAGTCCTGGTACTCAGATGCCCTAAGATTTTTCCCTAGTCTGCAGAAGGTAATCTTGTTTGTCTTTTTAGTGAATGGGGAGTAGAAAGTTGTGGGAAGGACATCCAAAATTAATCAGCATGCAGATGATTTCCTCTGCATCCTCCTTCCAGAATGAGGGGTTCTAACTACACATGAAGCAGAACAGATGTCCATCTGTAGCTGAAGTAGGAAATGAAAGCATTTCAGGCCTGTGCAGAGGGTTTCTTTCTCTGCAGGATGACAAGGAGTGAAAAGCTTTAAAGTCATTGAAGAGCCTGGACTGACAGATCAATTTTGTTTCTGAAACTTACTTCTATCTGCATGCTCTCTCCTTTTTCAAAGTAGGATTTAAATGAATTTGAAAACCACACCCACTGCCTGTGGGAGTTTAGCTGCTTCAGAAGCTAACTTCAGTGATGTGCACCATCTGAGGCAAGCCGATACTTGCACTGCTGCTTATTTTCAACTGTCAGTGTGCATACCAAGTGGTATCCATATACTAAAGGATCAGGTTGAAGGTGCTTCCTTCATTGAGTCAGATTTCCTTCCATTAAATCATCAGTTATGTACTCTTTGTAGTAGCTGGAAATTATCACTTGATACAGAAAACTACCATTTATTATTATGCTCATTGAAACTCAAAAGACTGATTACTTTCCCACCTGCTGTAAACAATTCCAGCTGTGGGTTCTTTTGGTGATTTAGTTTTGAGGGTTTTTTTTTTATTCTAACTGCACAGCAAACTTTTTCAGTAGTTAATATCAAGGCAAGGTACCAGTGATTTGGCAGTCTCCTCTAATATTGCCTGGCTGATTTGGGTTGGTATAATAACTGTATTGATAACTAGAGCTTTATATGATACCCTCCACAACCTTCTGTGCAAATACGTTTTCACACAAAACAAAGACAACCCATGATCATGTTTGTTTATTTTCAGTTATTCCACTGATCTCTATCTCTTAAACTTTCCAGTACTTATTTGATTCATATACTTCTGAGTCCTTGACCCTATCATTCCCAAGCCTGTCAAGAATGTGAAGTAATGAATCTATACAGATCCTCTACAAGTGATGTTTGTTGCATTTTCATTTTTACTTTTCTCATGAAGAAAATTCTGAAAGTCCCCAGGATCTGAGGCTATGTAGCTGTCACTTCATAGTACTGTGTCACAAAGACATGATAGAACCTTTTAATACTATTATTTAATCTCCATTTCAGCAATATGCTGATGAAAGGTGGTACAATTTTGGTATATCAGAAGTCACTGCTAACATCCAAGACTTACTGACTTAACTTAGAGTTTGTCTAGGCACACCCATTAATATGTGCGTTCATATAGAGAAAGTATTCTCACCAGCATTACTTCAGTTTGCTTTACTAGAATTTACTGTGACTGGTGATCATTCTAAAAGGACCACCTGCCTTAATTTTATCTTGCCTTCTGTTTTTTTTGAGCCTCTTGTATGTCTTAAGTCAAAATTCTAAGGTTGGCAGATAGAACAGGGTAAAAAAAAAAGAAAAAAATCAGATGGTTAAACTGAAAATATAAAATAAAAAAAAAAACAAACCTGTGATATGGCTTAAATACTTGTGAGATACACAACTATAATGAATACTGGCCTGGCTCTGCTATTACTGAAGCCAATATGAGTTTCCATTCCATTATCTGCGAACAGAATCAGAGCCACTGTAAAGGGCTGTTTATAACAGCCACGTAGGCTTACAACTTTATTAAATGGAATGGAGGTGAACTCCAAAAGGCCTTAAAAAAATTAGTTTTAAAATTAGCTTTCATGTGTAAAGTAAGCTAGCATGTTAGTAATTGCTTCATTTTATTGGATGACTTTCAGTGTCATAGAAAAATAGATTGAGTTGACATGATCTGAAAAGTAGTCAATCTGTCCTGAATTTACTTATGCTTGATAAACTGGTTTGGCCCAAGTAACAACCAACTGAGCCATCTATCAATACACAGAATAAACCTTCGTTTTCACCGAGAAAAAAGTAGTATATAGTTTAAATAAGTAAACACCACCCAGAATGGTCCCTGCAGTTCACCACTTTTGAGAAGGATAACAATGTATCTGTTTCAGTATAACAATGTAGCAGCCTTGAGCTGTCCTTTTTTTTTTGGTCTTAGAATTGAGGAAAACTTTTCATTTAAATTTATCTACTAATCCCTTCAACAGCACTTTCCACCAGGCTGCTGAGCTGCTCTCTGCCTATCAGTTGTTCTTTTTTGAGAATCCATGACCATTCTTCTGCTGAGAATAATGAATGCTGATTTATTTCAAGTGTACACAAGCACTGGGGAACCGACACTAAAGAAAGCAGCTACTATAGCTGTTCACATAGAACCTGTTTATTTCTCATTAAAAGTCACTTCGCTGAACTGCTTCTCAAAAACCACTTTAAATTATTCTAAAAGAACTCTTAAAATATCGAAGTAGTATTAGAAGTCAATGGCTACGAGCATTTTGCACAGAGCAATGTCCCTGCTTCCATACCATTTACTGGCACTCTACAAACTCCCTGTAAATGATGATCCATGGACCATCCAAGTCATGGCTCTCTTTATGTGCCATGTTCTTAGATCTCTGTTACCTTTAGTCTTACATGGGAACAGTGTCCCAGCCACAGGAGCTTAGCATACCTGGCCCTCCAACACAGGGTGCAGAAGACTGGTGAAAGTTCCTTGCACTGTCCCATCTCTCCTCGGGATTTTCCTAGAAGAGTATGGCACTTTGTTTTTTTTTAACTACATAGTCAGGAAGAAAACAGCAAACATGAAACAATGAACTGTGGTGAGGGGGGTATGCCATACTGTCTCTGTATTTTTTCCACTGACGAAGTACTAGTCTCTGTGTTACTCAGAGCAAGATACCATAGCCAAGCTGAGATGTGAAGTGCAGAACCATAACTAGTTTTATTAAAGCTAGCTCTAATCAAGCTGATATGTCTACACAGCAGACACTGAGTAAAATCTGTCCAGGGTTCAGCTTAGTGCTGCATTAAATCTTGTAGGCCTTCATATATCTATGTATCCTACAATAGAAAGACTAAAGCCAGATCATGTCATTTAACCACCCCCAGTACTTAAAGGAGTCCTTCTGGGAAACTACTTCCCTTATGCAGTTCTATTGCTCTTCCTTTGCTGCTATACGGTTGGGCATGCATCCATTATCTGAACAGATGTGTGAAGCTTTGTGTTGGAATAGATGTAAAGAAAACAGTAACTACTTGCACCAGCCACAAATACTGTGGGTTTCCCATTCATATCAGCCTGAGAGCTAGGATCTGAGAGCACATCCCCTGTGGGTTATGAGGTTTGGGGACAGCCTAAAAAGATGCAGGTCATTTTTCTTTGTTTGCTTTTTAACATGGTACTGGCCAGAAGTATTCAATTCTTCTGCTGAATAATGGATCTATGGTTGGCTGATAACTTCTGAAGTAGTAGGCAGGGCAAATGTTTCCCATTTTATGTACTAAAATCAGTTACAGTTTTCCAAATTTTACATCTGCATTCTAATGAATTGTTCCAACTACTGAGAAATAAACCTGCTTTCACGTCACCTGGAAACTTATCTTTTTCAAAGCTTGCCCTAACAGCAAATTTTCCAGTGGTTATTTTTTTATTATAATCAGCTTCAGTTTACATTGTGCCATAGGCATTACTGGCTTCGGTGTGAAATTGCTCCTTTAAACAGATGTGATCCAAAGGGAAAATGAGTTCTTAGATGTTTCCTTGTTAAAGCAGGCAGATCAAATCACTTCTGGTAGGCTAATGGATCCATAAGCTGTCATGTTACTTCTGAAAACTTAGAAGTCCCTGTACTAGTAAAGATACTTGCATAACAGAAACCATTTGCAACAATTTTATCTTAAGGAAAAAAGTATTTTCCAAGTTCATGCTATAGAACCAAATTCCCTGAGCACTCCCTTTTTTGGAAATAATTTTATTTTCTCCACAGGTTTCTAGGATTACTTTTGCATGCTTAGATGGAGTAGATGAGCAGTGTAGCCTACCTTCACAACAGAAGCTGTGACAGTGTATCATAAATACACCTTGCAAAAAGATTGACTTTAAAAGCCTTAGTCCCTTACCCTAAAGTCACAGAATAACAGAATATTAATGGTTGGAAAGGACCTCCTAGATCACCAAGTCCAACCATACCCATAACAAAAAATGACACCTAAAAAACCCCAAACACCTAAATACCCTGATCAAACATGACTTCAAAAACACAAAACCACAAAACACAAAAAACGCAAAATAAGCCCCTACATGCCTGCCACTAGAGCATGTCCTGAAGCACCAGGTCTACCCATTTCTTCAATACCTCCAGGGATGGTGACTCAACCACCTCCCTGGGAAGGCTGTTCCAGTGCCTCACCACTCTTTCTGCAAAGAATTTCTTCCTGATATCCAATCTAAACCTCCCCTGACGCAACTTCAGACCATTTCCTCTGGTTCTGTCAGTAGTTACTAAGGAGAAGAGGCCAACCCTCACCTCTCTGCAACCTCCTTTCAGGTAGTTTTAGAGGCAATGAGGTTCCCCCTCTGTCTCCTCCTCTCCAAACTAAACATACCCAGCTCCCTCAGCTGCTCCTCATATGACTTGTTCTCTAAACCCCTCATGAGCTTGGTAGCTCTCCTCTGGACACGTTCCAGCATCTCAATGTCTTTGTTATAATGAGGGGCCCAGAACTGAACACAGTATTCAAGATGAGGCCTCACAAGTGCTGACTACAAGGGCACAACAACTTCCCCTCTCCTGCTGACCACACTATTCCTGATACAAGCCAGAATCCTGCTGGCCTTCTTGGCTACCTGGGCACACTGCTGGCTCATATTAAGACAGGTGTCCACCAGCACCCCCAAGTCCTTTTCTGCTGGGCAGCTTTCCAGCCGCTCATCCCCAAGCCTGTAGCATTGCCTGGGGTTGTTGTGACCGAAATGCAGGACCTGGCACTTGGCCTTGTTGTACCTCATAAAATTGGCCTTGGCCCGTCGATCCAACCTGTACAGGTCCCTCTGTAGACCCTTCCTGCCCTTGAGCAGATCAATGCTCCCACACAATTTGGTGTCGTCTGCAAACTTATTGAGGGTGCTCTCAATCCCCACGTCCAGGTCATCGACAAAAATTCCAAACAAGACCGGCCCCAAAACTGAGACCTGAGGGACACCTCAGACACAACCTTTACACAGGGGTTACCTCCCTGTCCTCTATGTGCCTTAGCATACCCTCAAGGAGGATCCATTCCATGATCTTCCCAGGTATAGAGGTGAGGCTGACAGGGCGGTAGCTCCCAGGGTCTTCCTTTTTACCCTTTTTAAAGATGGGGGCACAATGTTACCCTTTTTCCTGTTGCAAGGGACTTCACCTGACTGCCATGGCTTCTCAAATATTATGGAGAATAATATAATGTAAAAAAAATTTAAGTTTCTTTGCAGATTTTTTAACTAATTTTTATGATGTAGGACTCGTTCATGTGTGATTTCTAGTATAAATTATCAGTTTCACAAACGTAGATTTGGAAATGCTTTTCTGTATTTGGATTATGAGGAAAGCATAATGGAGCTGCAATGTTCTTAGGTCTCAGATGTATGGCATCATAAAGGATGATGTCTTCATGGTAGAAACTGCTTCTATTATGAAGTTTGGTACTGTTGTCTAACAAGTTACTATCCAAGACAAGATTTTTAATTTAAAAAATCCTTTCAATATGTTATTCTTTTGTTTTAAACAAATATTGATATTATACTTTCATAATTTTCTCATTAAAAAAAAAAAAGAAAAAGAAAAACAATCTAATAGAACTATCCAGGATCCCTAATGTTGCCAGAAGAAAAGAAGGACTGTTTTATGAAAAACACACTTATTTATACTGTTTTTATCAATTTGTAATGGCACTCTCGATACTTTACATGCTTTAGCTGCCATAAACCAATTAATTTTCTGACAGTTATTTTCATGTCTTAATGACAAAATGATGAAAAATAGCCCCCCAAATATAACATAGCTTTATCAAAATTAATTAGAATACTTTTGCCTTAGAACAGTAAAGGCTTGCAAAGCTGCTAAATTAATATGTCCATATACTTCCACACATCTGTGTGTGCATCTGGATTTCCTTTTTTAAATGAAAACTATTGAATTTGAATCCTTGGTCTTTCTGACTAAACCAGTGTTAAACTAGCAGGAAATAGAGTCCCGAATATTGCTACTTCTATGAGATCCTGTCCAAAAGATCTTTTCAGCCATCTGTTTGTCCATATGAACAATTCAAACCATCTGGAAGGCACCAGTTTGCAGGCCTTGAGATGACTTCTAGATCATGTTGACTTGACACGACTCATGAACACATCTTTTCAGTTCATCATGCCCTGGCATAAAATCATCTTAATCTCTAAAGGTGAGACTAAGCCCATGTCTGTCAAAGTGCATTCACAGCCTCTGTGAGCAGCAAAGATTAGGGAAGGCGGCTGTAGCGTGACAAAGCCAAAACACATGGGTGCCCAGAGTCAGGCCTCAAGGGACATGGATCCTTCCCCTTCTGGCCTGAAAATTCTTTTCTCTCTGAGGAGAGTAGCTACAGACAGCAAGTGCAACATTGTCTCTTGAACGTTTTACTGAACTCTGAACTTGCTCTCACCTTTTCTGTCTAAGCAATCACACTCAGATCTTCTATTCCATATTATCTGATCAGTTTTCTCTCAGCATTTTGCATGAAATGAGGAAAAGCATCTTTGTTAGCTATAGCTCTCCTCCACCAGCACACAGATTTCTATGGTATGTCTGCATCCATATGGCAAATGACTCCAAATGTTCCTTCCCTGGGACACTCCTGGATCAGCTCCACCAGCTGAGCTCTCAGCTCACAGTTTTGAATGTAGCATTCAGCATGCTCCAAGGGAAAAGTGTTCCCAGGAGGTTTCTCTCTGGCTTTAATCATGATGAAGGCTTTGGAAGATAAATTCTCTGAAACAATTCTGAAGTGGAAAGGTAATTGCCTCATTTCCTGGAAGGCTAGTTATCTGGAGATGCTGAAACAGAGAATAAATCTAATCTTTAGTTTTAATAGTAAAAACTGCCAAGTGGCTCATCTTGCTCCTTTTTTTTTTTTTTTTTCCTGTTTGTTTGTTTTATTTTCTTTCTTCCCAAATAGCTACAGTGGTTTTATTTGGAATTTTCCACAGCCAGAGGTACAATGACAACTTAAAACTTTCAGACCTTTTCCATATGTTCAAATTGAGTGTGTGGCATATCTGGGACTGATACATCACAGACTCTGCAGTACTTAAAACTCTGCAAATTTTATAACTTTGTTAAGCTTGTATACTTATAAACTTTAAAAATGTATAAAACTTATTAAGTTTTGTGGTTTTAAAAAAAACTTTTATTTAAATGCAGAATTCCCAAATTGATACTTGAACCCTTAATCATGAGTAATGTCTTTGGGAAAGAGTTTGACTTCAAGACATTGTAAGGAAGAACTGTACAGTAAAACTGTTTGCAAACCCTATACAAATCTGGAGTATAAAAGTAAGAAGTGTTCAACAAACCACCTAAGTAACCCTTCCAGAACTTGTCAACATAACTGTCATCAAAAGAGGAAGAAGTTACTACATGGAGCACTAACGACAATTGTCTACAGGCAGGATTACATTAAGTGCAATGGTTTTCCCAACCATATATTCTTTAGGTGCAATGAAAGATTGGTCAAAGCTGGACTTCATCTCTCTGTTGTTAATGTTACTTCTTCCTCACCATTCACACAGCTCCGGTCAGACAGATTCTTTGATGGGAAGTAATTTGAAAAGTTTTCATTTTGAAATTTAGCTTCAAGGAAGCTTTAGGTGTGATAGCTCTAAGGTTAAGTCTTGAGAGCTAAGCTGCTCCATTTTCTTCCAATTTAGGATGCAGTTGACATTGATAAAATTGAAATTTATAATTAAATAGGTGGTAATATTTTTATACTATATCAGCTGATGGTATAATGACTACTGAATGATTCAAATACACTTGAAACAAATTTCAGGATCAAGACTAATTGTTTGATCTGATGGTCTAAAATGGATATTAAATCAGTCATCTAAAATCTTCAGCAACTCTTTCTAATACTGCTACACAGCTCTGCAGATGTTTTCATGTGTTATTTGTAACTAAGACAAATACTCTGTGGAATAGCCAAACATTCTCAACGCACAAAGTGAACCATGGTATGTGGGTATAATTCTATTTACAGGGCACTTAACAAAAAATTCTGGAAAAAAGGATTTTCTGTTTTTACTGCCGGTTTTGCTATTGATTACTCCTGTTACCACTCTTCTGACAGAAGGCTTAGCGAGGCTCGTTTAAACTAGGAATGACAGTTGCAATTAGCCAGCTGTTTATACTGAGCAGAGACCTGACCAAACCAGAAGTAGCTCCACCCTAAGCTCTTCCCTTTGCTGATCTCCTCTCTGCTCTCCTACAGCCAAAACCTTCCAGCATTATTTCCATGATTGTCTTGCCAGTGGATTCTTTCTGCCTTTATAAATATGTGTTGAAACAATGGTTTTGCCCTTTTTAGTTTTGTTTTAAATTACTGCACCATATTGCCTGCTTGGCTCTGCTTATTTCTTTCTTTTGGTATGTTCTGCTTTTGCTGTTCAATGGGGAGATTAGGTTTCTGCTCCTTATTTTTCCTCTAATCTTTACCCAGTATGTATATACAAAAGAGCTTTCATTCATGAGCACAGTAACATTCTTACCAAAAGCACCAGCATCTTCACTGATGTATCCATAGACCTTTATAATGGAAAATCCTCCCTGTATTACTGAAATTTTAAAATTAGTTCTTTTCTATAGAAATTTTAATCTTTCCAAAGTGTTTTGCCTGGATTACTTTATTACCTTACATTATTTCCTAGCTGCCCAGTTATCCCACCACAAAACCAGAATAAATAGGTTTTTCTCTGCAATGGTTTAACGATGCTTTTGATAGAACAGCATTATCAAGTCATAATGTCTGAAAGCAAGTCTAACATCGCACAAACATTTCAAAATAAATTAATTTTTGCTAAATTACATACTTGTGTCATTTTGCATTTAGATAAGCAGTGTAAAAGACCGAAAATTGAAAAACTTTATTCAACACATTGTGTCTGAGCTAGAGACTTGGAAGCTTTTTCCCTCATGTTCCTATATATATACCCATAGGGCACCATCAAGTCCTACTGCTAATTAATTATATTTCAAAAGCATTCGTTTATGCTTGAGCAGCCTGCAGAAACAAGAACAAAAATATTTAACTGAGCTATGTCCCAAAGTATTTATGAGAGCAAGAGGAGGCTGGTTTACATATATGGCAATGAATGCACATCTACACTTCTTACTTGGGAGCAGAGCAGAATTTTTCAAATGCTGCAACACAAGCACATCTAACGGACTGCTTCCTTTTGCTTTTTGTTGCAGTTTACTCAAGGGACTGCGGTCTTGATAATAACTAATTAACCACTATAGTATTCCCTGGACCAGTGACCTACCTTCCAAAGGCAAAATGGCCCTTGTGAACTACCAGCTGTACAAGCATGTAAAAATCGCTGAATTCAGCTTTAAAAATGTTTGGACAAAATTCAACAGTATCCTGAATGCACAGATTAAAATCTAGGTCTCTGGTTTTGGCTTTGTGCTCTAACTAGAGTTAGGGTCCTTACTCTTCTTCTGGCCTTCTGAATCTGTTCTTTACTAGCCATTAAGCTAATCTTCACTAAAGGTCTCACCTCCAGGTTCTGTTAAAGTCCCACCTGCCCTGCAGAAGCTAGCTGCAGAAGGACACCAGGAATGACATAACTGAAGAAAACTGCCAGCAGATCTTTGTTGGAGACATGCTGTCAGAAAACAGAAGGAGATGGCAGTGTACCTCAGAGCCAAAGCAAGGAATCAGCCTTTCTTCCACTAGCTTTTTTTTGTTTTACCAGGCTCCATAGGTGCCTTCTCATTACTGTAGAGTATGAATAAAACAGACTTTTGCTGCCCTTGTGGTCCATCAACTTGGGACGTGTGAGGAGAGAGGTTGCCAGTGAAGACAGAAGCAAAAAAGTTGTTGAATGCCACAGCCTTCTCCTCATCTGCTGTTACCAGCTTACCACGTCTGGCTCATCAGGTGGGGCACAATTTCTTTGACACTCCTTTTCTGGCTAATACACCTGCAGAAGCCCTTCTTGTTATTTGCATCCTTTGCCAAGATCAGCTCCAGCCATGCCTTTGCCTTCCTGATCCCATCCCTACACAACAGGGCAGCATCCCTGTACTCTTCCCAGGATATCTATCCCTGCTTCCATTGCCTGTGCATTTCCTTCTTGCCCTTTACTTTGACCAGAAGGTCTTGTCTCAGTCATGCTGGTCTCTTGCCTTCCTTGCCTGTTTTCTTACACCTGGGGATTGAGAGCTCTTGCACTCTATGCTCTGTTCTGCTCCGTTGTCCATCAGGGCCGTTTCTCAGGGGGCCTTACTGACCAACTCCTGAAGAGCTGCAAGTTTGTTTTCCTAAAATTCAGGGGCCTGACTTTACTCCTCACCCAAACCGTATCCCTCAGGGGTGTGAACTCAACTAGTGCGTGACCACTGAAACCCAGGCATCCTCCAATCTTTAACATCACTGATTAGCTCACTTGCATTGGTGACCACCAGGTCCAGTATTGCATATCTTCTGGTAGGGCTGTCTATTACCTGGCTTAAGAAGTTATCTTCTATGCATTACAGGAGTCTCCTGGACTGCCTACAGCTTGCTGTACTACATTTCCAGCAGATGTCATGGGGGTTGAAGTCCCCCGGCTGGTTGTTAAATAGTAATTTCTCTGTCAGGTTCATAAATTAGGCTCATCTGCAGCAAATCTGGGCAATTTTAGCAGCTTCCTTCTGCTTTAGCTGCATTTTATAAGCCCTTAATCAAAAGTTGAGAACAAAATTCTAGGAGTCAGGAAACCTGTGTGCTGCTCCAGGGCTGCTATTTAAGCATCTCACTTCCGACATATAAAAATGGGATACTACTACAAACCTCCTTTGTAAAGCATATTAGGCTGTGCAAAAGCAAAAAGCTATATAAGAGTTCAATATTAGCATTATAACCCCATGCTGCTCTGTTCTTCTAAATCTCAGGGGATAGAGGGTGTTCAGTCCTTTATGCTTAGTTCAGCCATTTTCAATACTAGTAAATGCTGGATCCAGCTTATAGGCTAAAGAAAATCACATGCATCTCAAATGTGCAGCTCCAGAGCACATTTCCACCTATCCAAGCCCTACACAGTTCTTTTTCACTCCTCATCAGGAATTTCCAGAGTCTTTGAAGTTATCAAGAAATTTCCTTTGCTCTCTGTAAAAGACAGAGGAATGAGAAAACTACCTTTCTACCTTTTACATAAAAAGAAGGAAAGAAAATTGTCGTTAACCAATATATAAACTAAATGGTGATATGCCAATGTTGCCTACAGTCCTTCATGGTAAACCTTTTCTTCTGTCCTAAAACCCACAAGACTATAGCAGGACCCCCACTATAAATTAAGACAAATGTGTGTAGAAAGAGAAAGCCTTTTTCATCAGTCTGGAAAAGGGAAGGAATAATGACTTAGGGTGAATTAAGATGAATTCTCAATTATGCTTCTCCAAGTCAATCATGGAGAAAATTAACAGAAAATTTACCCAAAGCAACAGAAAGGATGATGTTGCCAATTATTCTTGCATATGATGGCTCTTGTAACCAAAGGATGAATGCTGATAGCAGATTATCTCCTATGATCAATAAAAAATGAGGAATGAGCTAGCTTACAGGATTTGCTGACAGAAGCTTTTCCTTCAGAGCTGTTTATGTGGGAATAAATAAAATTAAAGTTTTATACTCAATTTCCTCCTTTTTTTTTTTTTTTTTTTCCCCAGCTTGAGGCTCTGCTTGTGAGCAGGTGAAAGCCAAACACAGGTAAGGCAATGATTCTCGTATCCTTTTTTCCTTTCCCTGATGATATCTATGATTTATAAACTTCAAGGTGTACAAAATTCTCCCTAGAGAGAAGGTTTACATAGATGTAGGTATTAAATTTTCCTGATGAAAAGTTAGGATAAGTTCATAAAATTACACTTAGGTTCCTTTTTTAAAAAAAAACAAACAACCAGATAAAATCTTAATGTGTAAATCTCTTTCTAAGAAAAAAAAATCATTGCAGGGAAAGGAAACAGTCTATTTTAGAATTTGCTTATTTCCAGTTCTAATATGTTTGCTAGAAAAAGATCAGAGTAGGGAAGTATTCAGTTGGTAAAACAGCCCTTTCTGTATTTATAACTTTCTAGCATTCTCATTAATCTAGAAGAAAATAAATCGGTGAAGAAAATTGAATTGGATGAATGGACTGAAACTCATCTACTTTACAGATTGTATTCCTTAGAATCATACATAGAGTGCTTGAACATGTGTCAGATAAACTGCAGAGGCATAATTAATGTTCCGTATTTTCAGTAGTTCTTTAGTCATTATTATCTCAAATGTATTTCAAAATTAAGGCTTTCCAATTTTAATCAAAGATAAATGGTTCGAGTCTTTTCTGTTCCAGTCAGTGTGAAAACAGAATATTTGAAATAACAGAATATATGAAATAAGAGTTCCTGTTTACTTTAAGGGTCTGTTAACTCTGGAAATGAGTGGTAGGCTACAGGAACATTAACCTTGGAATTATTTTTTGTTTTTAAAGATGGAAGTGGAGAGCAATCTCATAATGATGAAAACAGTCGCATAACATCCCTAAAAGTGTATCAAGAGGAATAGGGTGTGATATTCAACTTCAACTGAAAATGATGGCTCTGATCACCTTAATGTAGGAGACCACTTATAACTTTGACATACTTCAGGGAATCTGAGACATGAACACAGATACAACTGGCAGATACAACAGAGGACTTATAGGATGCTTTCAGGGGCAGTAGCTGGTGGTCAGGTGGGAACATTTCAAACATGTCTAGACTCCTCCCTTTGTAATACAAACAAGTGATTCATATTCTGTCTCTCTCCTTTTTGTTATCTCACATTCTTCCTGATGATGCCCAAGGAAGATGGGAGACCGTGACTGAACCTGGAGTTGAACTGAGCCCAGAACTGCCTTGCCATGAGTTCTTTGGCATTTGGAAAAAAAATAAATTAAAAAAAAAATAAATTGAAGATCAGAAACTTTAAATTAAGACAACAGGAATAGGAAAGACAGATGTTCTCTGGCCCCATTCTTATAATATAGAAGAAACATGTCCAGTGAAAGGGCATAAACTATGAGATGGGACTGTACCACAGTCTAGCCAAGAAGCTGAATGAAATAAGCAAGAATCATCTGAGAAATTAATATGTTAATACAAAGAACACAAATAAGAGCTGGAGGATTGAAGAACATTAAAATGGATATTGTAAAGGATAAAGAGACATGGAAAAAGAAGAAGAATGAAAGGTACAGTTCTTAGAGCAAATTTCAGAAGATAAAGGTAAAGGTGGATTAGCATTGCATATTACTGCTACGATAGACCATATTTAGAAAAAGGTATTACATAGATTAAACAAATTTTTGAGTGTATCCAAAAATCAATTTAGTGAAGGGTTATTAAGAAAGGATACCTTGGAGACATATGAGGTGTCTGGTTCTCTATATGTAGATAGAACCAGATAGAATGCTAATGGAAAGATTACTGACATTGTGAAGTATTTTATTAGAGGAAGCTCTCAATGTTCAGATATAAATTGGAGGAAAAAAGTACTAACAACACTAAATTCTAGATATATCCTGAACATTATAGCCACAGATTTTTATTTTTAGTTACTGTGTCAGTGTTCAGTGGTATTATTTTAAGTGAGGAAGATAATAAACAGTCATAGAAGTATGTGGATATAGGGAGAGTAGCTGAAACTCAAGTTATTCTAGATTTGAGATTGGAATTAGAATAAGTAGCAAGAAGTTATTCGGCAATCTAGATTAAAGGGAGTGAAAAAGGAAGTCTTTGCATGTAAGATAGTATAGCATATACAGGAGTCTAACTATGAACCCAGAATAAGTGAATGCTTTGCCTCAGTTTCAGCGGGCATAAGGGCAACGGATATGATGGACGTTAGGAGGAGTAAGAAAGGGAATGAGCATTTACAGGATGGAAAAACAAGTCCTGGTATGCACTGTGCCTGTACCAGTGTGAATGGATGAACTCCAGTGGAAGACTACAGTAAAAACATAGATTTGACAGAAAAAAAAATAAAGAAATCTACCAAGTCAGAGCTGTAACACTTATTTGGTGAAGAACAATTGCAGTAGCTGCTTTTAAGAGAATAAAGTGATTTAGGCATCTTTATCTAGTTCAAATATCATACATTCATTTAAAACACAGTCTGGAAGCAACGTTAGTTTGAGACATGGAGTTAAAGTAAAAAAGCATTAAAATCCAAGATAATGATGGCACTGATATGGTAACTGACAATATACACACATATTGGCCTCTTACCTGTCTGAGGGAAGTTTTTTGCTAAGGTATTCAGATGGAACACCTTCTTGGGTACACTGGATAAAATTGGTGTTAGTGTAAGAAATGGGAGATGGGAACGAACTGGCTTACTATGAGATTTTAGATTGCAAACTGATTGCAAAAGAATGACATTTGTCCCGTGGAAAATTTTCTTCATTAAGTATTTTCATCCATCTCTGTACTTAATGGAAGATTTACTGCCAACTTAATGGGACTAGAACTGAATGCTCCAGGCATAATTTTATCCAGGATGATGAACTGAAAAATTCAAAAACCCAGACAGCAGTGATAGCAATTAACAGCAGCAAGTAATTTCCTCACTGTATTTTTCATATATTTCTTTTAAGTATACACACACTTGGTACTTCTTTGTTGATCTCAGCCTGCCCAACTGCAGCAGAGTACTATAACTTCATTAGTAAATTAACAACTATTATAAAAAATATTTTATTAGAGATACAGGAGGTCAGGACTATCTGCTGCAGATGGTCATGTCCTGACTCTGCCTGCATGCCCAGATGCTTAAGAATCAGCTAGATCCAGATCTCAAAGCTACCTCAACATGTTTGCACACAATTGTAATCATCTACTTAGTTGTATTTTTCAGATGGACTTGATTGCACAAACTCTCTGGCATGCATATGGCCACATGATTTCCAGACCAACACTTTCTCATGCCTCATCACTGTCCATGCCTGAGTATATGAATAAGCCCAAGACTGGTGACTGATCTTAGGGATATTTCTTTGTCTTCTGGAGTGGCCATGCAGAAAGATGTAGGTGGGGAAGGCCAGCTTTAAACCTGCTGTGGGTATTCAGCACTTCTTCCACGTAATAGAGAAAGGAGCAAGAAAATTCTCATAAGTGGGAGTTTATTACTTTAACTTATCTGTTATCTTTGTTTATGATTACAGATAAACTTCACTTTTCTGAAGTTGATGAATGATGTGTAGAAGTTTCAGCTTCCCAAATAAGATCTCACCACCATTTTCTCTGTTTATAGTCAGTAAGTTTGTGACTCATTATGAGAGCCACATGATTTTATTTTGTCTCAGGCTGAATATTTTTTCCTTCTTCCCCAAACTCCCAAGAACTTTCAAGATAGAGGCATATACATACATGAATATTCATGACCCCTTTGGGAAACATTTATGCAAATAGTTATCCACTGGTATGAATGCTTTTGAAAATGAGAACAAAGAGTTCTAAGTGCAAAAGCAAATTTTCATCTTGGTTTCAATAAATAGGTGCGGATTTTTTTTCTGATTATTTAATCAACTCGACAAACTGGGACTGAGTAGAGCCCTATTGTCTAAACACTGTGTAGATAGACATTTGTATATTCTGGTTCACGGTTTGCTGGTAGGCCACAGTGAAGGTAAACGCTGAATTGTGAAATCATCATTGCAATGTAGTCACTTCAGCCAAAAGGCATGAAAAGGGTTCATAGAGGTTAGTGAAGAACTTTGGAGGGTTAACAACCATCCACTGATGGAAAATGTTTAGAATGCACTGATGTGATAGAAAACAGGAAAAGGGGAAACCTAGACTGTTTAAAAATAAACCCTTCTAGTATCCTCTTTGCAATTCTTGAGACCCAAAGAAACTAACTGAGGTTTGACAATGCAAATTTCCTATCTGCTCCTCACAAGTCAACCCTATTTTTCTATAGCAGCCTTAATGAAATTTCATTAGACTTTCTCTTTTGAGGGTCTTCATATCTAAGCTTCAGTGCAAAGCACAGTGACAGTGACATACAACCCTGGTGTGCATTGCCCCTTATCCTCCTGCTGGGCACTTGCCAGGGAAGTCTGGCTTCAGCTTCTCTGTCATCTCCCAGTAGGTAGTTGAGGACATCAGGAAGATGTCTTGTAGCCTTCTCCTTTTAAGGCTGAAGGAAACTAGTTCTTTCAGTCTCTTCTCCTGTGTCATATACTTCAGCTAATAATCTGGGTCACCATCCCTTGGACTTGCTAACATATGTCTGTGTCTCTCTAATGTTGGGGAGCCCCGAACCGGACACAACACTCCAGATGTGGTCTCATCAGTGCTGAACAAATGGGAAAATCAACTCCTTCAAATTGGTTTTTATAACCTTGCCTTTGCAGTTGTGCAGTATGCAGTTATTCTTTAGTTTCTTCTCTAATCAACACTTTAAATCATCATCGGTATCACTGAGTATAAAAGGTAAACTTTCAAAATTACCAGGTATTCCAAAAAGCAGAGATACACCTGCTACATATCTCTGAGGTAACGCATTAACAGAAAAGCCATGAAGTGTCTGCACAGCAATAGAGCTATAATGCCTTTTATTTACAGAGAGAAATCCACAGACTTGAAAGAAACATTATATCATTTAATCAAACCTTTATATAACTGCGTCCTGATTGAAAGTATTCCTTCCTGCCAAAAAAACCCCAAACAACCAACCTCAAACCAAAAAACTTTTATTGTAATGCATTTCCATGAAAAAAAAAAAACAAACAACCCCAAAACCAAAAATTAGGAAAAAATAGGTTAAATATCTTTCTATATCCTTCATGTTTTGTTGGGTTGGGTTTTTTTGACATTCTGCTTTTTCATACTTTGGACCACTGAAAAATGAATAATGGTATTTAAAACTCCAAACAAACCAAAATATATTAATTCACTTTCTATCTGAAAAGGAATAGGGAAAGCATTTAAATTGAAGGAATTTTTAACAACTGCTTTACAGTTCACATCATCCTTTCTGTCTGCTACCATGACATCAGAACACTGATTAACATTTCACTTTTCCTTTTTTATTCTGTTTTAATTAAAATTCATCTGCTATTTGCATACTTCTTCATTAGTTCTTCCAGCATAAACATACTCAGGCGTAGTCGGTCTTCAGAAGCACAACCTCAAAAATATCTCTGGAAATCACATTGCAAAATAGTTGGTGGTTTTCCTTTACAGTGGTAAAACAAAAAGCAAGTCAAGACTTTGGTAAGCAGTGGGCACGTACACTATTCTGAGCTGCCTTCTTTTGACCCTAGACAGCTATAGAACACAGGAAACTTTTGTACCAGTGGACTGTGCTTTTATTATCTGAAAAACAAAAGGCAATAGTTAAATTGTGGCCTTAAAGCAGTAAAACATTTTCCATCCACACACCTTAATGAATTAAATTATTAAAAATGCTTTAAAAATAACATATATTCATGACTAATAGTTAATGCTTACATTTTGACTCTTCTGCTGTAAATATCATTCTAGAGCCTAGACATTCCTGGAAATCTCATTAATTTGACAGAGGGGGATAAAATTACTGTGAGGATGTCAGATATTCTAAAATGGGACAGAACTTAACCCATACTTGGCACTTAGGACCTAATAAAAGTCATCACAGTCTCTGGGCAGTCTGTTCCAGGGCTCTGTCACTCTCACAGTAAAGAAGTTTTTCCTCACAGTTAGATAGAACCTTCTGTGTTCCAGTGCGTGCCTGTTGCCTCTCCTGTCACTGGGCACCACCAAAAAGAGCCCGGCTCCATCCTCCTTGCATCCACCCTTTAGATATTTATAGACATAGATAAGGTCTCTCTCAGTCTTCTCTTCTTCAGGCATAAATGGAGACTAAGCAGCAGGGATGCTAAGACGTTCTGTTTTGCAAGAAATACGTCTTTGTATGTGAATTTTCAAACAGAAGTGAATGAGACAAGAGCTTTATAAGATGTTAAGATGTGAAGACACATGTCTATGCTGCAGAACAGGACACAGGTATATGATTTAATTTTGAATGTGTTCATGGCAGAACCACAAAAGCTCTTTCAGGAAAAAATAGTTCAGACATGATTCCATAAAAACAAGGCTCAACTGCTTTAAATACTGAAGCCAGTATTTCTAGCTTACTAAGCCATAAGAATATGAGAGACTAGATAGCGCTAATTCAGCAAATACTGGTACTCTCCATCACAGACCTCAAAAGTTTGATCAGAAGAGCTTCTACCTTGGAAAATGTGGTCTTCAAAAAAGAATACTATTAGATATACTCTGCATAATTATACATTTAATTATATTGATTTTATAATGGGGTTAATCTTGATTTACATCAGTGAAGGTCAGAAGATAATGATGGCACATTACAAATCAAAACACTATATTCATGTCTTTTACATTGGAATAGGAACAGATTGCATCTTTGGTAAGAGCTGTACATGTGTTTGAGGCACTTGACCAAATCTATTCCCATGTAGTTCGTGCCTGTTGTGTCTTGCAGAGCTTTAGCTGATCTGATATTTACTGTGATGATATTTTCTGCTAGGTTACTGTAAAAAAAAAAATAAAAGGGAACAGAACAAAGTTTATCATTAGCAATAAGTACAGAAAGCCACAGCTTATGACCTAGTTTTCAGCAGTCTCTTTTCAAGTGGGAGGTTGGATTATAGACCTCCAGAATTCATTTCTATGATTCACTCTGCTTTTTCACTTTGAATAAACCATGCAAAGATTCTTCTTTTATTTTTGCATTATTATAGCCTTTGCTATCTAATCATTATTTATTGACTCATTAAAATGGATTTGTATGCATAAGAAGCATTGGTGCATAGGAAGCTCATCAAACATTATTTTCAGGGCCCTGTGTTTTCAAATATATAACAACTACATTCTTTTGGATTTATTTTAGAAAGATTAGGTCCTTCCCCTGACTCTGCCATTAGCAGTGTTGTAAAGTCCTTAAGCCCTAAATCAAAATGTTGTCTGAGTGGAACTTTAAAAAAAATACCACTCTGAGGCACCAGCATCTTCTATAACTACAGGAAACTGCTTGGAAACATTTTGTGGAAGCTGTCCTCGGCTTAGCTCCAGGGCTTATGTAGACTTAAGAAGTAGCAAACTTTATTGCTGTACTTGGTTCTCACTGCTGCTTTTATCCAGGGATAGATATAATAAAGATTTGTCTGATAAAAATTGTAATTGAAACCCGTCAGGTACCTGTGTAGCTGTCTATCCATGTGGGAAGCTTCTTGCAGACCATTTCTTGTTTCTTTTTCTATGTAAAAAACATTTTATGGGTCTTTTGGAACAGTAGTCCTATCCAAAATATCTTTTTTTCATATTCAAAACATAAATCTAGCACTTCCTTTTTCCATAGTCAATTATATTTTGAATTTTCAGTCCCACAGTCTTCTTTTTGGCTTTGGCATAAACCAACCCTTTCTCATGTGAAAACTATCAAAGTGTTGCTGCAAAAATCAAATTGAATTTTGCTTGAATTCCATGGCTACCTCTTTGACTTCCTGCAGTGGTCTCCTGTTTTACATTCCTCTCTTGGAGACGTTGTCCCATCTGGCTTGTCATGTCTCAAAAACTGAGTAAATAATCTTCTCACTATACCACTTCTACCTTCATTTTGCCAAAGATTCTGAACTTAATTGGTTTGTATTCAAGTTTTACCACAAAAAAAAACCTCTGAGCTTTTTTCTCTCTTCTCTTTTATGTACAGGATGGCTCTTCCACAATTTTATTTTAATTTTTTGTGGAGGGCTCTTCCACTCTTCATTTTGACTCAATTAATTCATCCTGCCTACCTTTAGATAATAATTATTTAAACTAGAAGACTAGTCACATTGGGTTGTCTTTATCTGTCGGTGACAAGAAATAGCAAACCCTATAGAAGGGTATTTGCTTTAATGTAGCCATAGGCAATAATAACATAAGCTAATGGTACGAGTGTGTATTTCATGTCAGTGCCTTCATAATTCTAGACCTTGACAGGCATCTGGCACAGGTGGCTGCTCCATATTTGTTACCATGGCCGCTCTGCTCCAGCTTGTCCTAACTCCATCTGACTGAATTGCATTTGGTGATTGTCCTTATTAAAACAGGGTCTTGTTTGGGCTTGCCTTTGGGACTCTGCTGAAGAAGGGCTGAGAGATGATTTTGAAGTAGTCTGAATGCCAGCAATCTCCAGCAGAGTTTTGGCTCAGGATATACATCTTAAATGGCTTTTATTTTCTTGTTTACAAACTTAATGCCTTTAAACATGTTGAAACACTCATGAAGTTTATGTCCGTCCCATGTTGTATGATAACATTGTGAAAAGCTAATAAATGCATGTTTTGTAGTCTTGCATAACTTAGAAATGACTGACCCAATGAAAGACAACATGTGATGTTAATTATTTTTCGTCTTGTGGAAATAGCAAATTTTTGCTCATTTGTGGAAAGAAAAAAGATATGAAGATGGATCCAAGTCTCCACTATGCTTTCAACTTTCTATTACTTCCAGATCTTTTATGCCCTGGACATTTTGTATGAGAACTATGCCTGGAATTTATACTGACTAGACAGAAGAACAGGACCAAATTAGTATTCCTTTTTGTTTAATGCATTATATGGAAATGTAGTTAAAACTCTTTTTCTTCTGCTGAGATATAGAAGAAAAGAATGTGATTCTTGGACAGACACATTAAATATGTGTTTCTGTGACAATTTTATCATGTCTAGAATTTTGGAAGGAACAGGTAGGAATGGCAGAAATGTGAGCTACAACTACTTTAATGTGTAACTACTGCATCACACTATGACAAAAAGACTTTCTGATCAGTATACTAAATCTTTGTGCTGTACATTTATCCACTGTCCTTATTTTTCATTTTTTTACTAACAGATTATTTTGAGGCACAGTTATAATCTATAGAAAAGTTAGGGCTGAGTTTTCACTGTAAGGTTCACTAGATAGGTTTCTTTTTATTATTACTCTGTGTTAACTAATCTCCCCTTTTCAGTCTTTTTGGATGAAATTTGATTACTAAATAACACAACAACATGAAGGTCAAACCTCAAAATTCAGAAATCATTTAGCAGAAGTAGATGGAATTCTGGAGAAGACCAGGCTTGAATTTTCACAAAGTCAAGATTTATTTTTTTGTTTGTTTGTTTTGTTTTGTTTTGTTATGTCCAGGTGAATTGGCAATGAATAATTGATTTATCAGACTGGATTCTTTCCTCAATCTGAGGGAAAATCTCCAGAAAATATTGAGAGATCTTCCCTGTTTCTGTGTCAGAAAAGCAACAGAAATGACCTTTCTAGTGGCTTCCTCCCAGTCTGAAACTGTGCATATGAAATTATTCAATGATGTCTACACTCATTGTCCCCTTTGTAGTTGGAGAAATTGTACTGTTGTTTTTTTTCACTCACTTTGAACTGACTGCACTGACCAGAGCCATTTAGTATGTGTGAAGATGTGTAGTTTTCTTTCAGCTAATCTGTTTCCTACATTTCTGAACATATGAACTTTTTATACCCTCTAAGTGAAGATAAAAATACTGCAGAAACACTTGAGCCTTGATATTACATCTTGTCTTTAACCAAAAGAAATGTAAATGGTGGGCTTAAAAAAAAAAATTTACTTTAATTATATTTAGAATATGGATGCTGTTTAATAAGTATGTAACAATGGTGATCTTACTGCTATTATTTTAGACCTCTTGCTTTCCCATTAAAAATTTATCTTTGCAGTTTGTTTCAGTATATTTATTTCATTGGGCTGGTAATGATATTGATCAAACTCCAGAAGGGAGTGGGAGAATAGCTGGTCCTACATCAAATGGTTGCAGGCAGGAATGCATCTTCCATTTACATCAGTCCCATTTCCGGGACAAAGGCAGCTCCATTTTATCCTTCTATTATCCTCTTTTGAGCTCACTGTAATTATGGTGAACAATTCCATAGCTTCCAGAACATGGAAAAGGCAATTACAAATAACTAAAGTTTGAGCTCAATGAGCTTTGAATAACCAAATTTCATGAAGCAAACTGGCATAAATCTCAAGGGATTTAGTAGCAGTCACTTTGAATGTTTCCAAAATTAAATCCATTAATTAAAGTAATTTAACTTGAATTAGGAAGCTGTGTTGTAGTGATACAATTTCCAGAATGAACACAATTTAGGATGATTACTTAGTTTAATTAGGTGCCACTCTATGGCATTTTATTTATAGTAATGATTTTGGATGGCTTGGTTGAAACAATTGTTTGTTTATATGGAGGACAAGACTTATAACTTTCAGAATTAGCTTTTTCCAGAAAGGCTCCTAAAAGAAATTGTCCTTGACTCTTTTAATGTATGAAATGATACAGCCCTACTACACTTCTCTCTCCTTGAGCTTAGGTCCTTTAATGCATCAGAAAAGGTTGCAGTAACCTTTTATTACATCTTATTGGTATAGCATCTAGTTTTTAAAATGGTGGCTACAGGTGAATAAAAAAACATGACAAAATTTAAAAGGGGATTAGAAGCATTTATATGCCAGTAAAAAAAAAATCACAATATGCCAAATAAAATGAATCTCATCCGTCCTTTCCACTTGTCTAACAAATCATCTACAAATTAATAACCAATGATAATTTCATAAAACAATGTCAGTCTTCATGATGACTGGCAGTTGTTCAAAGACAAATGAGGAATCAGGGGATAAAAAGGTTTCATCAGAATTATCTATTCAAAAGCAAGCATAGAAGGAGGAGAAGGCAAGACAAAATAATGGAAAAAAATTACCTCAGCTTTTAGTTAATCAGCAAAACTATTATTTAACTTCTAGCACCAAAGGAATTTGGCTATGTCAAAATGCAAATCAACATAATAGGTATCAATTTACAAAATAAAATGTGAACTGGCTAATATAAAATATTGTGGGTTTCCTTAATAGGATTACTGAATCCCAGAGGTCATAAAAAACTACTGTGGTTTAAAAGTTTATGTGAAATGAAATGAAGTATTTCCTTCCAGTGAACACAGTATTTCTGACCAGTGAACACTGAAGCTTTGGGAGCTATCATATCCTCTAAGTCTTAAGGTTTACTAATACTAAGAGCTTTTTAAAGTTTCAGTGTTTATAAATCAAGGTGATGACTCAAGATTTTGGCTATAATAAACATTAGAAAGACAGTTCACTTTTCATGAATGCATTAACAAGTCATCACTTACAACGGGGAGGCAACTTCTGGCATTTGATACAGATTTTATGAAAGGTCTACTTAATATGGACAACAAAATATCTGAGTTCAGAATGTCATCCCTTCCACAGTGCTGACATTCCTTTCATTCAGTTTCATTCTAACAGGTCACTGGGACATTTAACCAAGTGTCTGAGACTATGGGAATCCATTTCCAGTACAGTTGCCATTATCTTAATGGAGACCTAGAAAACAGTGTTGGAAAAAAGGAATGCTTGGTAACAAACAGATCATTCATGTATAATGATTTGCTATGCCAAAGATAATTACTCCCTAGGAGAATCACTATTTCAAATAGCTCTGTGACAGAACTGTAGCAACTGTTAAAATTTTGAATTTGCTCTACAGTTATATATTGCATGTTACTGCAATAAAGACTGAAGTTCCCTAGCAATTCTAGCCAGCACAGTAGGTTAGAAAATATTGATTTAGATGTAGCCTAACAACACTATGCAGTGCACTTCTTGATAGTGTCTTTAAAGTGATGTGTTTGTGTTGTCTTGTAAGTTTATGCATAGGAACTATATTTAATGATTCCTTTTTTTTTTTTTTTTTTCATTTAGAACTTTCTCCATTTATGAATAAATATTCTATTGGTTAATCCTGAGAATTTTAGTTGAGTTCTGTATCCTTCACATATAACCCAGGTCAGCCTGGGTAGGATTCACCTAGCCTCAAGTACCAACAACCGAACCAGCCACCTTGGAAAATCTTTAAAGCCAACACAGACCAAACTGGTCTCATTGGGATCACATGTACAGTATTCCTCATCCTAGACTGAACATCCAAATTAGCATGTGAAAATCTTCACCTCTTTTCTAGTTCATCCAGAAGGACCCACATAGTGAGCCCCTAAAGAAGGTGAACTTAATTCAGGCTCTGAAACCTTTGATTCTACTTATACACAGTTGATCTTGTGTAATCCCCATGCTCCCAGAAGGTACTATGCCTATGGAAATGCTTGGCACTAGGGAAACAGTTCTGTTGATATGTTGCTGGCTAGGGCCTGGCGGATGGAAGATATCGCAATGTATGGGAAGCTAGGACCCCTCTCCTGATAGCCTGATAGCCAGCAGCGCTTAGTTATGATGCAAGCAGACGGAAG